>CM017590.1:11414580-11520358 GCA_007844245.1 Pyrus betulifolia
CATATTCATGCGACTTAATTAGCTTGTTCTCGTGCATTTATGTTGTGTTTACTTAGTTGTTTTAGTGTTTAAGGCCACTTTTGTGTATTTTCAGATTATAAGGCCAAAGTGTGCAAGAAGATGCAAATTGGAGTCGTTTGGAGCGAAAGAGGACTGAATGAGTTAAAGACTTGAAGAAACGACGAATTCCTACTCCAACGATGAATTCCTACCAAAACGAGGAATCTTATTTAAACAAGAATTCCTACTTGAAGTAGGAAAGTTAACCCTAAGTTTCCCGTTTTGGTAACCTTTCCTAATCTAAACGTCCGTATTTTCTAGCCACTTTGTAGGCCGTGTATGCACTTTAGGACACAAAATCGTGGCCCTAGCCCAATTACATAGCCTTAGCCGTGACTTTTCCCTTCTCCCTTCCCTTGCCGTGCAAGGGGGGCAATTTTGTCCCCTTTTATGCACTTAAACCCTAACCCTAATCACCCTAATTACATAGCAGCCGCATTCTCCCATCCACCATCCATTAACCCTAAGCCTTCTAGTTCTAATCTCAACCATTCACCTTAATAACCCTAGTTTTACAACCTAGCCGCACCCTATTCTATGCATTCACATTTATTCAGAAATTCAGCCACAAATCTACCCTAGCCGTCACACCCTAATTCATACACTAATCAGCCACCATAACCCAAATTTCCCCCTTAAGCCGTGACCCCCAACTTCCCATTCATTCTACACATTCACCCTAATTCATTCAGGCCGTAGCATCTATACTCCTATTCTCTCCAAAATCGTGCAGCCACTGATAGGAGCATAGTTATGCACCTTAGTTTAGCTTGTTCTTGTGCATTTATAGTGTTATTCCTTAGTAAAGTAGTCTTTTAAGCTAGTTTTATGTATTTTCAGGTTTTAAGGGCAAAGTATGCAAAAGGATGCATTTTGGAGCCTTTTGGAGGAAATTAGAGCTTGGAATGGACATCATATGCTTGGAGCCAAGAGGATGGACGAAATTGAAGACTTGAAGATGATGATTCCTACTTGAGCAAGGTTTCCTAGTTGAAGTAGGAAAGTCCCTAATGGAAATGGGTTTCCTAGTTGAAGATGGATTCCTAGAAGAATGAAGATTCCTACTCAAACAAGGTTTCCTACTTGAAGTAGGAAAGTTAAATCCCAATGGTCTCAAGAGAAGCAACAAAGAAGTTTTCCAAGTCCAAGAAGGAAAAGGAGTCCAAGATGAAGAAGGAATGATGAAGACAAGGTTTCCTAATCCTAATAGGCAAAGTTTCCAAGTACAATGAGGAGTCCTTATCCATTTAGGGCACCTTATCCATTTAGGATACCTTATCCTTGTTCTAGACACCTTATCCTAATCCTATAGGGATGCCATGCACTTTACCTTATCTTGGAGGGTTTCTAGAAGCCTTAGATGCCCTATCCTATCCTTGCCGTGGGTTTTATCCAATTCCCCTTAGTTTTAGGCTTTCTAGAAGCCCTAAACATTATCCCTAAGAAGGTGCCGCACCCTTATCTCTTTTTCCCTACAAATTTGGCACTTAAATCATGATACTAGGAACCTTATCTTATCTCCTACAAAGGTGGCGCCCAAACCCTTCTAGAAATCTGATTTCCCTTGCCTTGCAAGGCATTCTAGAAGCCTTATCACCTTATCCCTTACCTGCCGCACCTAGGAAGCATTATCCCTCTCTATTTCTGATTTCTAAGCCTATTTCCTAGTGGATTTGGGTTATTCAAGTCCATATCTGATTACCCTAGGGTTTTAAGTGCCTATATATATTCATATTAACCCCTAGATCAGATCACCACCTCTCATACACCTTCATTCACTCCATAAATTCGTCCAAACCTCTCCACACCCTTGCCGCAGCCACCAAACACCTTTCTCCCTAGTTTTAGACCTTTGTCGCACCATCCCCTTCCCCTAAACACTACTACATCCCTCCATAACCATACATCCATACACCTAAGGCCCTAAAACCTGTCCCTAGACCCTTGCCGCACCAAGGAGGAGGAGAAGGAAGCTCGGAAGTTCATGCAATTCAAGTTCGCGTCGTTGGAATTTCTAGGTGTTTCTTTTCCTTTGAATTCAATGTTTAATTTCAATTCTCTTTGTTTTGTGCGTATGAGGAACTAAACCCCCCTTGGCTAGGGGGGATTCGAAACACATGTTTATGCTTGCAATATGATTTGATTACTTCTAATTGTGTTTCATAAGTTGTGAATTCAATTTACTTATCTATGTGAATTACATTGATTTGTGTGTGTTGGTTGAGAGTGCACGCTTAATTATCATGCATAAATTGGATGCTAGGATATAAAGAAATTTCACCTAATCGTTATGGAATTATATTCACAAGTAGTAAAGGTTGATGATCTCAATCGCGTTAAGTAAATTCTTGGCATAAGTTTCATGCAATCATAGTAACAAGTGCTTCGTCAATGCTTATGGTTTTCATAGAACTTAATGATTCTTGCTTGTATCTCTATTATGCAATCATGTAGGGGACTTGTGGGGAATGTTTTGGGTTGTCGTATGCAATCATCCAATTCAATAACGTTAGGAAAATCTGAGGGTTAATTAGTGCAATTCACGGTTAATCTGGGGCGTTGAGAATTCATGGTTTATTGAAAAGCAATTAGAAATCGTTTTGTGTGCAAGTATAACATGTGTGGAGATGAACCCCTTAGCTAGCTTCCATCCCATTCATTAAATCCAAATTCGTTTTAAAATCTGTTCGTTTTACAAAGTTTTAAGTTTTGTTTTCAAATTCGTCAAAATCAAAATCCCCCTTTACTTAGAGTGTCAAATTAGTTAGAAATCAATTTAGTTTGTGTTTTTAAGTGTCTTAGGTCAAGTTAAAACCAATTTTCGTCCAAAGTTGTGTCTAGTGTTCAAAACTGCCCAGATTGTGTTTTTAAGGCAGTTTTGAGTGTTTTGGTGCTGTTTTGAGTCTTTTGGTTTGTTTTGGTGTTTTAAAGTTTAGTTTTGCATTCTTTGAGTCTAGTAAAGTGTTTTATATTGTGTTTCTACGTTTTTGAGTCAATTCCAAGTGATTAACAATCCCTCCTAATCCCCGGTCTAGAACGATCCCTACTTACATTCTCCACTACAATTGATAAAAAGAGGTTTAATTTGTGTGCGTATAATCTCACATCAAATTTTGGCGCCGTTGCCGGGGATTAGCAACTTTGCTAATCCCTTGGATTGTTTTATTTTCGTTGTTTTATTTTATTCCAGATTCTTCATCTTGTTTTGTTTCTTGTTTTAGGTACTAGTGCATGACGCGGAGTTCTCAAACTGTGCATGCACATATCTTGGACTTTAACGACGATTTTGAACGTGATTTGAGAAGAAAGAGGAGGCATCCCGAACCTAGTGAACCTAGTTCAAGTTCAGAGGCCGAATCTGAGTTTGAAGAAGTGGAAGAAGAAGTTATGGCAATGGACAATCGGACCATTAAAGAGCTTTCGGCCTCGGGGTTGGCCAATGCCGCACCATTATGCATTCAATACCCCGCGGCTGCCCAAGGCAAGACCGATGAATTTGAATTGAAGTCAAGCTTGTTGCACCACATTCCTAAGTACCATGGACTGTCCATGGAAGATCCAAACAAGCATCTTAAAGAGTTTGAAGTAGTATGCTCAAGCATGACACCCATCAACGTAGATGAGAGTATTTTGAAGATGAAAGCTTTTCCATTCTCTCTTTTGGAAAAGGCTAAAGATTGGCTTTATGAATTAGCACCTGGAACGGTCACTTCGTGGGAAAGTATGAAGAGAGCATTCTTAGAGAAGTTCTTCCCCACTTCGAGAGTTATTCTTTTAAGGAAGAAAATTAGTGGAATTGAACAAGGCCAAGGCGAATCATTCCCAGCATACTATGAACGTTTCAAGGCTCTAGTTGCATCATGCCCACAACATCAAATGAAGGAAGAGCTTTTGATTCAATATTTCTATGAAGGACTACTTCCACTTGAGAGACAAATGCTAGATGCTTCGGCGGGAGGTGCTTTGGTAGACAAAACCCCGGTGGCTGCAAAGACCCTAATTGCCAACCGAGCGCTAAATGCACAACAATATGAAGGACTTGGGCAAAGAGACTTCCCACGGCAGCAAGTTAATGAGGTAAGTTCTCCATTCGACATTCAATCTCAATTAGCTAACCTCACTTCCATTGTGTCACAGATGGCCGAAGGGATGAAGATACAAGGACCAATTGTTTGTGGCGTATGTTCTATGCAAGGCCACCGCAATGATCAATGTCCTCAACTAATAGAAAATGGAGGATGGGAGAGTGCTAATGCCGTGGGATTTGGGAGCCAAAATCAGCCACGCAATGATCCATACTCAAATACTTACAATCCGGGATGGAGGGATCATCCAAATTTCAAGTGGAGGGAGCCTCAACAACCCCAACAACAAGGAGGATTTAGGCAACAACCCCCGGTTTTTATACGAAGCCATTCGTACCAAATCAAACCCAAATGCAAACTGCCCCAACCAATTCAGGTATGTCTTTGGACAATGATCAAGTTGTTAAGTTACTAACTACTTTGACGCAGGAGGTACAAACTCAAAACAAAGAGAGGCAAATCCAAGACAAAAGGGTGGACAATTTGGAAAAGCAAATAGGGCAAATAGCGGAATTCATGGGGCAAATTAGAGAGCAAGGCAGATTGCCTAGTTCAACCATCGTTAATCCAAAAGGAGGATTTGAAACCGCCAAGGCCATCACGTTGGGAAGTGGTAGGCAAGTTGGGGCTGATCCAAACTCATCAAAATCAAGTCAAATAAAGGATGAAAAGCTGCTGCAAGAAGAAGAACATGGAGCCCAACCCACGGAAAGGGTAGAACCACCCTTGCCATAACCACAATATGCCCCTAAACCATCTCAACCTGTCAAGGTAAGTCCAAATTCGAATTCTTCTAGTTCATTCCCACTAAATGTGCCCTTTCCTGGCAGGTTTTTGCAATCCAAGAAAGAAGAGGAGGAAAAAGATGTTCTAGAGACATTTAGGAAAGTTCAAGTCAACATACCCCTTTTGGATGCAATCAAGCAAATCCCGAAGTATGCGAAGTTCTTGAAAAAGCTTTGTACAACAAGGAAACGGATTCGGGAGAAAGAGGTAGTACATGTAAGTGAGAATGTCTCTGCACTGTTGCAAAGAAAGCTACCACCTAAATGCAAGGTAGTTTCACTATCCCTTGCGTAATTGGTAATACAAGGTTTGAACATGCCATGCTAGATTTAGGTGCTTCAATTAATGTCATGCCATATTCTGTTTATGCATCGATGAATCTAGGAGAGCTTAAAAATGATGGTGTTATTATCCAATTAGCCGATCCATCTAATGCATATCCGAAAGGAGTTTTGGAGGATGTTTTGGTGCAGGTAGACCATTTGATTTTTCCTGCAGATTTCTATGTGCTTAACATGGAAGATTCGGCACACTCTCCATCATCACCACTCTTACTTGGACGACTTTTCATGAAAACAGCTCAAACCAAGATTGATGTGGCCAAGGGAGCAGTCACTATGGCCTTTGGTGGTGATATGATTAACTTTAAGATTCCTGAATAGATTGAGAATACTAATGATGTTCGTTCTTGTTGTGCCATTAATGTAATTGAACACATAGGGACGGAGTATTCAACAAAGATCAAGAAGGATGTTTCTCGAACTACCACCGAGAAGGAACTTGGAGTAGAGCACAAGGAGTGCACGGCTCCAACCTTGAAAGCACCACAATTGGCCATGAGCAACCCTTGTGCATCCGTCCATTGTGCTACCACTTCTTTGCCGTACAAAGGTAAGCCACCTATTCCAAATTCGATTCCCATTTCAACTAATAGGTTGTTACCTCGTGTGGTGCAGGTACCTAATCGAATTCAACGTCGTGGGAGAATTCGTGTTGATGTAGAAAAGCAAAACACGACAATAAGAAAGGATCATTATCCCACTCCATTCAAGGACCCAAAGCATGAAATGGTTTGTCAGACAGATTGTAGTTGCAGCCCTCCATGCCGTGGGGCTCCATAAACCTTCAAGGGAGCATCGTCCGGCTGCACGACGTTAAAGCAAGCGCTACTTGGGAGGCAACCCATGCATTCAACAAAGGAAGACCTAGAAAGCACTCCAATTCCAGATTTGCGTTCCTAAACTCTTCTCTTTGTTGCTATTTCGTTTCTGCCATGTTAGGATGTTTAGTTGTTGTTTTGTTTGTTTGTTTGTTAATTGTGTGAGTCTATGCTTGAAACATTGAGGACAATGTTTGATTTAAGTGTGGGGGAGGGGTAACCAAAGTGTTTTGATGCAAATTCGTAGGGTTTTGTCACCCATAATTTCAAATGTTGTTTCTTGCTGTTTTTAGGTGTTTTTAGGCTGTTCTAGAGTGTTTTAGTATTTGTTGTTCTAAAAATCCGAAAATCCCAGAAAAAAATTAAAAAAAATTGTTTTGAAAACCCAAAAAGAGTTGTTTTAAGTTGTTTTTGTGTGTTTGTTTGGGTCTTAGGGTACCTTCCAACACAATGATGAGGATTCGGTTTGTAATTACATGACTGTTAAAGAGAATGATTAACATGGATGAAAGTTTGATTTACTCTTTGTTTATGCTTGGTTGTGGTTATAACTTATGACTTCACATGTAATCAAAAAGAAAAAAATTAGTTTTTGTAACATGCTTGAAGGAAGGAACTCAAACAAATGCTACAACCTTGTGAAACTTGAGCCTAAACGTTTATTTGGAGAGTTCAAATCTGTGCATTCTTGTTTTCTAAAGTCGTTGCATGATCTCATTATTCTTTGCTTGGTTACTACTTAGAAGGCGTTTCATCATTTAGTTCCAAATACTAGAACTCATGCCAATTTCATTCAAAACATGTTATTGAATTGCATAACACATATTCAAGATGAAGTTAGTAGTTGCCACCATAGCCAAAAAGCCATCATTCCATGCATGTGTTTTTGTAGGTTTAACCCCGTTGAGCCTCGTTAAGCCTATTTTCGTTGTTAGCCACATTATCCTCACCTAGCCTAGATTAGGACTTTCCGTACCTTTGTTCTTAAAGGATAGTAAAGCACGACTTAGGGTGAACTCCTGTGGTCAATATATGGCAGGAAACGAGTGTAGGGGAAGATGATAGGGCATGAAAAAAGAAAAGAAAAAAAAAGAAGAAAAGAAGAGAAATTCGTAGAAAAATCAAAAGAAAATAGAAAAGTGTTGAAAAGAAAGAAAAAGAGTTGAAAAATAAGTGAGAATGAACTCACAAGTATTGGTTGTTGAAGGAAGGGTCCAAAAGAGTGAATTAGACCCTAAATGTTGCATGAATCTTCCCTTGTGTGTACTAATTGATTTCGGCCATTTGAAGAGAGTTTAAGTGTCAAATTCATTACTTTGCTTACTATTACTTTAAAGAACGTTTGTTTTATCCTTTACCCTTCTTTGTTAGCCAATACCCCTAGCCCCGTTACAACCCTTGACTTTAATCTTGAGTGTTATGTGTCTCAATTTGTGGAGTTTAAAATTGGTACGAGCATATGGTGTCACTGGTTCTCGCATCTAAGTAGTAGCATTCCATTCATGAGATCATATTGATAAACATGCTATTTAACTCCGAAAAGTGCTTTCTTTGTCATACATATATGTGAGCATTCGTTTTCATATTTACATCTATCTTCTCACATATAACTAGTATAGGGTGTGTAGTCAGAAAATCTGTGTGAAAATTGAGTGCATATCTAGTAAGGAATTGAGGGAATTCTCTAAGGCATGTTACTACATTCATGAAGGAAAATTTGTGAAAAACATGTTCATTTAAGCAACATCAATAGCATGCAATTAACAATTAAAGGCGGAATCATGCTTGTATGCACTTAAAACAAAACATTTACCCATGAAATTCAAAGCCTAGTAGATAGGTGAACCAAGACTCAACTCAAAACAAAGTGAGTTGAGAAATCAATACCTTTGTAGATTCCTCTTTGCATAAGCAAAGGCTAATCACCCAAAGAGAGGGCCTTCATTCCTTGCATCTTGGATCCATGGATTTGGGTGGATGAAAAGGTTTCTCCAAGTTCCCAAAATTGAGAACCTCTAAGTCTCCACACCAAGGTATATTGTAGAAGAAATGAGTGACCTAGAGGAAGTAAGATTGCTAGCTGATGCGAGAATTATACGCGCACAAATTAAACCCTCTTTTTGTCAATTGTAGTATAAGTATAAGTAGGGATCGTTCTGGACCGGGGATTAGGAGGGATTGTTAATCACTTGGATTTGACTCAAAAACGTAAAAACAAGTTTAAAACACTAAACTAAACTTGAAGAATGCAAAACTAAACTTTAAAACACCAAAACAAACCAAAAGACTCAAAATACATAAAAACACAAAATTAGATAGATTAAGACTAAGACTAAACAAATATGGGGGGGATTGAGGTTTGGACGAATTTAAACTAAAATGGATAGAATGTAAAGAAAACAAATTGTAAATACGAATTTGACGAAAATGAATGAATGGATGTGATAGGAGCATATTCATGCGACTTAAAAGGCTTGTTCTCGTGCATTTACGTTATGTTTCTCTAGTTATTTTAGTCCTTTATGCTTCTTTTGTGTGTTTTCAGGTTCTAAGGGCAAGGTATGCAAAAGGATGCCTTTTGGAGCATTTTGGAGCAAAATCGGACTTGGATTGGATAGCTTATATTTGGAGCAAAAGGAATGGACGAAATTAAAGACCAAACTATCATAAGCACCTATCATTACTTATCATCACTTAACATATCATTCATTTATCACTTAACATATCATTCATTTATCACTTAGCATATCATTCATTTATCAATTATCAAACCATTCACTTATCACTCACCACATATCATTCATTTATTACTTAACATATCATTCATTTATCACCACATATCATTCATTTATCACTTATCATAACCATACACTTATCACTTATCATACTCATAATCATCTACACATTTCAACCATTTAAAACATTCCACATGCTTTCACAACTTAATTCACATGCACATTCATCCACCTTTCTCCAAAGAACATCTCACATGCATTTCCACCTTCCTACTTCATCATTTCACCACCTTCTCCATCTTTATTCCACATGCATTTATCATAATTCACCCTAGCTACCACCATTCACACACACATGCACTTATTCTTTCATCATTGAACCACCAATTCAACACATGCATTCACACACCCTTTAATCATCCCCCCTTTAAGTTATGATTTTATTTCCTAACCCTACATGCATTATTTATTAACTCTTCATCATGTATCCACATTCATTCCAACACAAAACACACACATGCACTTATTCTTTCATCATTGCACCACCAATTCACCCACATGCATTTCCAACCATTCACACCCCTTTAATCATTCTCCTAGCTATCATTCACATGCTCTCCCATCCATTCTCTCCCTATATAAACCACACACACTTCATTCATTTGCATCATTCAATTCATCCCACACTTCCATTTCATTCAATTCCATCTCTCCATTCTCACACCACAAATAAACACTCTCCCTTAGAATCCAAAAACCATCTTCCATTTCCACCACTCCTCATCCATTTCCATAATTCCCCAACACTTCCATCCCCCCAACCAACTATCCCTAGACCTTATGCTACAATGAAGAGGAAGATAAGAGGGCCTAAACGTTCATACAATTCAAGTTTGAGTTGTTGGAATGTTTAGGCGTTTCTTTGATTTCAATGTTTAATTTCAATTCTCTTTGTTTTGTACGTATGAGGAAATAAACCCCCTTTAGCTAGGGGGTGATTCGAAATATATGTTTATGCTTGCATTATGATTTGAGTACTTCTAATTACGTTTCATAAGTTGTGAATTTAATTTGTTTAACTATTTGATTGATAACCTATTTATGTATGTTTATTGAGAGTCGACGCTTAATTTTCATGCATGAATTTGACGCTAGAATATAAGTGAGTTTCATGTAATAGTTATGAACTTATATTCACAAGTAGTGGAGGTTGCTTATAAACAATCACGTTAAACAAATTCTTGGCATAAGTTTCATGCAATCATAGTAACGAATGCCTCGTCAACACTTATAGTTTTCATGATGCTTAATGATTCTTGCTTGTATCTCTATTATGCAATTCATGTAGGGAACTTGTGAGGAATGCTTTGGGTTGTCGTATGCAATCATCCAATTCATTAACTTAAGGAAAACTTGACGGTTAATTAAAGCGGACCTAATTAACCCGGGGTGATGAGTTTCATAATTCATTGAAATGCAATTAGAAATCTTTTTATTATGCAAGTGTAACATGTGTGGAGATGAACCCCTTGGCTAGCATCCATTCATTCATTTTCGTCAAATTCGTATTTACAATTTGTTTTCTTTACATTCTATCCATTTTAGTTTAAATTCGTCCAAACCTCAATCCCCCCCCATATTTGTTTAGTCTTAGTCTTAATCTATCTTATTTTGTGTTTTTATGTATTTTGAGTCTTTTGGTTTGTTTTGGTGTTTTAAAGTTTAGTTTTGCATTCTTCAAGTTTAGTTTAGTGTTTTAAACTTGTTTTTACGTTTTTGAGTCAAATCCAAGTGATTAACAATCCCTCCTAATCCCCGGTCCAGAACGATCCCTACTTATACTTATACTACAATTGACAAAAAGAGGGTTTAATTTGTGCGCGTTTAAAACTCGCATCAAATTTTGGCGCCGTTGCCGGGGATTAGCAACTTTGCTAATCTCTTGGATTGTTTTATTTTCGTTTGTGTGTATATATTTTTAGTTTTATTTTGTTGATTTTAGAAGCACAACATGGCACTTGATAATGCTTATCTTTTGTCACAGCTCATGGAAAGGTCCCAAATGCAAAACGTTGATATAGTTGATCTTCAATCAAGGAATAACGTGTTTTCCAATACTTACAATTCGGATTGGAGTGATCATTCAACTTCTATGTGGTGGGAACCTCAAAATGTTCAACAAGAAAGATATTGGGAGCCACCTCATATTCAATATGCCCAACCAAACTCAAATTCGTCAATAGATTATAATCAAATTCTTAATGAATTAAACTCTTTGGTGCAGGGTTCACAAAATCAAGCTAAGGAGACTCACCAAGAAACATATTGGCAACCATATGAGGATTCATATGCACCACCACAGCCTTCCCCTCAATCTTCACATCCAAATTCAGGTATATCAAATTATTATAAGGAAGTTATTCAACAACTGAATTCTGTGGAGCAGGGCAGGGAAGCTCAACCATTTCAACAAGACGCATTTTGGCGACCAATTGAGGATTTCTATCAAGCAAAAAAGTTGGCTGAGTGGAACAGTCAATTTAGGCAGAATGCAGAATGCATGGAACAAATTCAAGAACAAATGGTTGAAGATGAGCCCATGGATGAATTGCTACTGCTCGAAGAGGAGGAGGATGCACAAGGCACGGCAAGGGAAGAACAACCCTTGCCGCAACCTCCCAATATTCCTACACCACCCCATTCAAGTAAGGTTGTTCCAAATTTAATTATTTCTAACTTTGTTCCCCCAAATGCACCCTTCCCTGGCAGGTTCATGCAATCCATGAAAGATGAGGGGAAGAAAGACATCTTGGACACCTTTCCAACAATTCACGAGGAAAAAGTGGTTGAGGAGCATCTTGAATTCATCAAGGAGGAAATTGGAGTGGATCACATAGCCACAACCTTCAGAATGTCCAATCTGAATGAAAACATCCCTTGTGCATTTGTTGAATGTGCTGCGACTTTAGAGCCAATATTGCAGCCCATAGGTAAGCCACCAACTCAAATTCCAATTCCCACTTCAATTAATCGTGTGTTACATTCTTCATTGCAGGCACCTACTCAAATCCAATTTGGTGAAAGAGTTTACATGGATCTTAGGACATATCTCTATTCCACTCCATACAAAGATCCAATTCTTGAATGTTTTGAGAAGCATTTCGTGGAGGATGTACTTAAGTTCTTATTGGAGCATGTAGGTAAGCCACCAACTCAAAATCCAAAGTTGTTTTTGACTAATATGTTGTTGATGTCAATGATTAGGGCACCCACTCTTGAAATTCAACCATTGCCGGAACATTTCAAGTATCATCATCCATTCAATGATCAACTCCATGCCGTGGGTTCCATTAAGGCATGATTGTGTTCTTCGTCCGGCTGCAAGACGTTAAAGAAAGCGCTACTTGGGAGGCAACCCAATACAGTGAATAAAACAAAGCTTTTTCATTAATTTTCGAGAAATTACAAATGTATCTAACAAATGGAGCTTCACAAAGGTTGTTTTTGTTTTTGTTTGCGTGAAGACCCACCACGAGGCAAAACTCTAGAAGCGGAAGTCATCGAAGCAGGAGGCATCGAAGTAGGAGGCATCGGAGCAAGAGGCATCGGAGCGAGAGGCATAGGAGCGGGAGGCATCGGATATAGAGCATTCCAGGCCCCAATACTTGGCGGAACGCTGGATGACCCAGGAAAAAGGTGCCCCTGGAAGAAAGACGCAAGCCGTTGACGGTCACTTTGCATCCGACCTTGAGATTCTTGCATCTCATCAAGCTTCCTCTTCATGCCCGACGAATAGTTATTGGCAAGCACATGCAAAGTTCTATTCTCGTACTTAAGTTGTTTGATCTCTTGTTTCAGGTTCTCCACCTCCGCCATCAAAGATTCAACCTGACGGGAGCGAGCAAGGAGGCGTTGGCCCATGTTGGACACAGAGCCTGCGCACTGAACGCTGAGAGCCAGGGACTCTTGAACGGCCAACTCATCGGACCGTCCTGAAAGCAGCTGACTATCTCTGGGAGTGAGGAGGTTCCGAGCTACTATCGTAGCTGTTGTGGCGTCCTGCATCACGGAGTCTTCACCTGTAAGAGGACCGTTAGAAGATAAGAAAGAAGGGCGCCATACGTTACCTTGACGCGGCACGCCCGTATCACTGCGGAGACTCAATTCTAAGCTAAGGTTCGATGGGTTTGCCATTTTTCAAAAGTGTTCAAAGAGAAGGGGTGGACGGAGTAAATTTTCAAAAGGGCCGGAGACGAGTATCAAGAATGGGAAATCTTCAGAGTGTGTAAGTTGGCAGTGATCGATAGCTCTATAAAAAGCCAAGGCAACGCGTCCACCGATTCAAAAAGCTGGAATTTGAGGCATAAAGTTCGGCGACGCTCCCTCGGCTTTTTCAGAAAACGCGTTCAACACGTGGAGGCCACCATCACAACTACACGTCTTTAGCCGACAAGCGCAAAGTTCGGCGACGCTTTCTCTGCTTTTCAGAAAGCGCCTGCTCAGAAATCGAAGAGGCGTCTTCAAAGATCGAAGAGTCGTCACTATTTCAAAAAGCTGGATTTGCGGGATCAAAACGTTTGTCGACAAGGGTAAAAGAACAGTACCACCACTTGCTATTGGGAAATCCCTATATTTGTCGACTTTCATCTTTTATGGCAAGGCAAACCTGAAGAAAATGCCCGACTCTTCCTCACCTCTGAGGGCGCACTCCCAGCAAAGCCTTTCGAAACACTCAATTCTTTCTTCTTCCCCAAAGATGATACCAGATGCCTGGAGTACAGATGACCCAGGAGGAAGCAGCACAACAAATACATGTGCTGATTCATTCACCGCTTCTTCAAAAGCAAAGGTATCTCATATCATGCTCTTTCCCTGTCTTTTCCTTTGTCTTTGTTATTACTTGCATGGCAAAGTGAAAGAAGCAATCAGCCGGCACTTGGAGTCTATCTAGACTCTATTCCCTGGTTGCTTACCTAGCTTTGCTGAGCTATCCTCTAACCCTCTTCAATACGAATTGGAGAGATTGAACAAAGAAACAGATAAGAGAATGAAGCTCAGACCTTCGGGGGAGACCAAAAGAAGCCTGCTGCCCAGTTCAAGAGTAGCACAAAGGAAAATCAACGATGGAGCAGCGCAGTTCAAGAGTAAGCTTGTGGAATCACAAAGATCCAAGCCTCAATGCAATTACCAAGGAGAAGATGGAATTTACACTCTATAACCAGATTTGCGTCTCTAAACTCTTCTCTTTGTTAGATACATTCTGCTATGTTTAGTATGTTTAGTTGCTGTTTATGTGTTTACGTTCGTTTGGTGTGCTTTTAAGCTTAAAACATTGAGGACAATGTTTGATTTAAGTGTGGGAGGGTAACTAAGTATATTTGATGCAAATTCGTTGGATTTTATCACCTATCACTTCACATGTTGTTTCTCACTGTTTTAAACTGTTTTAGTGTGTTTTGACTTAAAAATTCGAAAATCCCATAAAAATTTGAAAAATTGTTTTGAAAAACCCAAAAAGAGTTGTTTTAAAGTTGTTTTTGTGTGTGTGTTTATGTCTTAGGATACCTTCCAACACAATGATAAGGATTTGGTTTGTAAGTGCATGACTGTTAAAAAGAGTTATAAACATAGAGAAAAAGTTGATTTACTCTTGGTATATGCTTGGTTATGGTTATAATGTATGACTTCACATGCAATCATAAAAGAAAAATTCGTTTTTGTAACATGCTTGAAGGAAGGAACTCAAACAAACGCTACAACCCTGAAAGACTTGAGCCTATAACATTCTTTAGAGAGTATAATCTGTGATTTCTTGTTTTCTAAAGTCGTTGCATGATCTCATTATTCTTTGCTTGGTTACTACTTAGAAGGCGTTTCATCATATAGTTCCAAATGCTAGAACTCATGCCCATTTCATTCAAAGCATGTTATTGATTTGCATAACACATATTCAAGAAGAAGTTGCGTAGTGACCACCACTATAGCCAAATAGCCTTACTTCCCATATTTCGTATTTGTTGTAAGTTTTAACCCCGTTGAGTTTTGTTTAGCCTGTATTCTTTGTTTACCCACATTTTCCTCACCTAGCCTAGTTTAGGACAATCCACACCCTTGTTCTTAAAAGATAGTGAGCATGACTTAAATGAATTCCTTTTTACATTATGCAAGAAAATGAGTGTGGGGGAAGGAATGCTTGTTCTTAAGTATGTTTTGAGACAGTAAAGAAAAGAAAAACAGAAAAGAAAAGAAAGAAAGAAAGAAAAAAAAAAAAAAAAGAGCTTGAAAAAAATGAAAGAATGAGTGATTGAAGAAAGGGTCCAAAAAGTGAATATGGCCCTAAGTTTTGTGTGACTTTCCCTTGGGTGTTCAAAGTTGACTTCTGCGTTCTTAAGGGAATTCTAAGTGCCTGATTCAATACTTTGCTCACTATTGCTTTAAGAATGTTTGTTTATCCTTCACCTTTCATTGTTAGCCAATACCCAAGCCCCGTTACAACCCTTGACTTCTATCTTGATGTGTTGTGCATTTCAAGTGTGGAGTTTGAACTTGGTATGAGCATATGGTGTCACTGGTTCTCGCGTCTAAGTAGTAGCATTCCATTCATGAGATCATATCTAAACATGCTTATTAACTCCAGAAATTGCGTTCCTTGTGATACATATATGTGAGTGTTCGTTTTCATATTTACATCAATCTTCTCACATATACTTAGTGTAGGGTGTGTAGTTAGAAAATCTGAGTGAAAATTGAGTGCATATCTTGTAAGGAATTGAGCAAATTCTCTAAGGCATGTTACTACATTCAAAACATGGTTTTAAATGCTTAATTGTGAACTAGTATGCGGTGACTATGATTAAGAATGTACTTAAGTGTGAAGATGACTAAAATCTGTGGGAATGATGATTTTTAACATGTCATGTGCATTGGAAATCCCTAAGACAGTTGTTGGAAGGTTTAGGTTGTGTTTTACTTGTTTTGTTTCGTTTCGTTTTGTTTTGTTTTTCTTTCTGTTTTGCTCGAGGACTAGCAAAAGATAAGTGTGGGGGTATTTGATAGGAGCATATTCATGCGACTTAAAAGGCTTGTTCTCGTGCATTTATGTTATGTTTCTCTAGTTATTTTAGTCCTTTATGCTTCTTTTGTGTGTTTTCAGGTTCTAAGGGCAAGGTATGCAAAAGGATGCCTTTTGGAGCATTTTGGAGCAAAATCGGACTTGGATTGGATAGCTTATATTTGGAGCAAAAGGAATGGACGAAATTAAAGACCAAACTATCATAAGCACCTATCATTACTTATCATCACTTAACATATCATTCATTTATCACTTAACATATCATTCATTTATCACTTAGCATATCATTCATTTATCAATTATCAAACCATTCACTTATCACTCACCACATATCATTCATTTATTACTTAACATATCATTCATTTATCACCACATATCATTCATTTATCACTTATCATAACCATACACTTATCACTTATCATACTCATAATCATCTACACATTTCAACCATTTAAAACATTCCACATGCTTTCACAACTTAATTCACATGCACATTCATCCACCTTTCTCCAAAGAACATCTCACATGCATTTCCACCTTCCTACTTCATCATTTCACCACCTTCTCCATCTTTATTCCACATGCATTTATCATAATTCACCCTAGCTACCACCATTCACACACACATGCACTTATTCTTTCATCATTGAACCACCAATTCAACACATGCATTCACACACCCTTTAATCATCCCCCCTTTAAGTTATGATTTTATTTCCTAACCCTACATGCATTATTTATTAACTCTTCATCATGTATCCATATTCATTCCAACACAAAACACACACATGCACTTATTCTTTCATCATTGCACCACCAATTCACCCACATGCATTTCCAACCATTCACACCCCTTTAATCATTCTCCTAGCTATCATTCACATGCTCTCCCATCCATTCTCTCCCTATATAAACCACACACACTTCATTCATTTGCATCATTCAATTCATCCCACACTTCCATTTCATTCAATTCCATCTCTCCATTCTCACACCACAAATAAACACTCTCCCTTAGAATCCAAAAACCATCTTCCATTTCCACCACTCCTCATCCATTTCCATAATTCCCCAACACTTCCATCCCCCCAACCAACTATCCCTAGACCTTATGCTACAATGAAGAGGAAGATAAGAGGGCCTAAACGTTCATACAATTCAAGTTTGAGTTGTTGGAATGTTTAGGCGTTTCTTTGATTTCAATGTTTAATTTCAATTCTCTTTGTTTTGTACGTATGAGGAAATAAACCCCCTTTAGCTAGGGGGTGATTCGAAATATATGTTTATGCTTGCATTATGATTTGAGTACTTCTAATTACGTTTCATAAGTTGTGAATTTAATTTGTTTAACTATTTGATTGATAACCTATTTATGTATGTTTATTGAGAGTCGACGCTTAATTTTCATGCATGAATTTGACGCTAGAATATAAGTGAGTTTCATGTAATAGTTATGAACTTATATTCACAAGTAGTGGAGGTTGCTTATAAACAATCACGTTAAACAAATTCTTGGCATAAGTTTCATGCAATCATAGTAACGAATGCCTCGTCAACACTTATAGTTTTCATGATGCTTAATGATTCTTGCTTGTATCTCTATTATGCAATTCATGTAGGGAACTTGTGAGGAATGCTTTGGGTTGTCGTATGCAATCATCCAATTCATTAACTTAAGGAAAACTTGACGGTTAATTAAAGCGGACCTAATTAACCCGGGGTGATGAGTTTCATAATTCATTGAAATGCAATTAGAAATCTTTTTATTATGCAAGTGTAACATGTGTGGAGATGAACCCCTTGGCTAGCATCCATTCATTCATTTTCGTCAAATTCGTATTTACAATTTGTTTTCTTTACATTCTATCCATTTTAGTTTAAATTCGTCCAAACCTCAATCCCCCCCCATATTTGTTTAGTCTTAGTCTTAATCTATCTTATTTTGTGTTTTTATGTATTTTGAGTCTTTTGGTTTGTTTTGGTGTTTTAAAGTTTAGTTTTGCATTCTTCAAGTTTAGTTTAGTGTTTTAAACTTGTTTTTACGTTTTTGAGTCAAATCCAAGTGATTAACAATCCCTCATAATCCCCGGTCCAGAACGATCCCTACTTATACTTATACTACAATTGACAAAAAGAGGGTTTAATTTGTGCGCGTTTAAAACTCGCATCAGGATGCTAGCCAAGGGGTTCATCTCCACACATGTTACACTTGCATAATAAAAAGATTTCTAATTGCATTTCAATGAATTATGAAACTCATCACCCCGGGTTAATTAGGTCCGCTTTAATTAACCGTCAAGTTTTCCTTAAGTTAATGAATTGGATGATTGCATACGACAACCCAAAGCATTCCTCACAAGTTCCCTACATGAATTGCATAATAGAGATACAAGCAAGAATCATTAAGCATCATGAAAACTATAAGTGTTGACGAGACATTCGTTACTATGATTGCATGAAACTTATGCCAAGAATTTGTTTAACGCGATTGTTTATAAGCAACCTCCACTACTTGTGAATATAAGTTCATAACTATTACGTGAGACTCACTTATATTCTAGCGTCAAATTCATGCATGAAAATTAAGCGTCGACTCTCAATAAACATACATAAATAGGTTATCAATCAAATAGTTAAACAAATTGAATTCACAACTTATGAAACGTAATTAGAAGTACTCAAACCATAATGCAAGCATAAACATATATTTCGAATCACCCCCTAGCTAAGGGGGGTTTAGTTCCTCATACGTACAAAACAAAGAGAATTGAAATTAAACATTGAAATCAAAGAAACGCCTAAACATTCCAACAACTCAATCTTGAATTGTATGAACGTTTAGGCCCTCTTATCTTCCTCTTTATTGTAGCATAAGGTCTAGGGATAGTTGGTTGGGGGGATGGAAGTGTTGGGAAATTATGGAAATGGATGAGGAGTGGTGGAAATGGAAGATGGTTTTTGGATTCTAAGGGAGAGAAACTCAAGGCTAAGGAAGTGTTTGTGGTGTGTTGTGTTGTGAATGAGATGATATGAATGAATGGGAATGCAAGGGTATTTATAGGAGGAGTGGAGGGAACATATGGATGTTTGTTTAAGCATTTGTGTGAAGGAATGATGAAGAATTGCATGTGGAATTAAAGAATGAGTGGTGGTGTAATGATGAAGTGAATGCATGTGGAATTAAAGAGGGAGAATGTGGTGAAATGATGAAGTAGGAAGGTGGAAATGCATGTGAGATGTTGGAAAGGAAATGGGAATATGAGTAGGCCATGGCATGGGAGTTGTTTTGTTGGTGTAAATGTGCCATGGTTGCAATGATGAAGAATAAAGGGTGCATGTGGGGTGAAATTGAATGAATGCAAAGTGAATGAATAATGAAATGAGTTAAAGAGGGAGAATGTGGTGAAATGATGAAGTAGGAAGGTGGAAATGCATGTGACTTGTTTGTGGAATAAAGAATGAATGGTGGAAATGTGAGTGAATGATGTGCATGTGCGTGAATGCATGTGTTGATTTAAAGAATAGGTATGCATGTGAATTAGTTTGGAAAGAGGTGGGTGTGCATGTGAGATGAAATGCATATGTTTGAAATGTGTAGATGATTATGAGTATGATAAGTGATAAATGAATGATATGTGGTGATAAATGAATGATATGTGGTGAGTGATAAGTGAATGGAAGTGATAAGTGATAAATGGACTAGTTTAAAGGGCTAGGGTTTAAGTACATAGAATGGGCCTAAAATAGGTTGGTTTGCATGGCATAATATGTTTGATTGGGCTAGAGGTTTTCCATGGCTCAAAGGATTTGTTTGATTTCCCCAAAGAGCATACAAGGCTTCAATTTCGTCCATCCTCTTTGCTCCATGATTAAGCTATCCAATCCATGCCCAAAAGTGCCCCAAATAGCCTCAAAATGCACTTTCTTGCTCCCTAAGCCCTTAGAACCTGAAAACACACAAAAGAAGCATAAAGGACTAAAATAACTATGAATTACCAACATAGATGCACGAAAACAAGCTAAGTAAGTCGCCTAAATATGCTCCTATCAAACTCCCCCACACTTAACTTTTGCTAGTCCTCGAGCAAAACAGAATAAAAACAAATAAACAAAACGACACTAAACACTTAAAACACAACCTAAACCTTCCAACACCCGTCTTAGGGATTTCCAATGCACATGACATGTTAGAAATCATCATTCTCACAGATTTTAGTCATCTTCACACTTAAGTACATTCTTAATCATAGTCACCATATACTAGTTCACATTTAAGCATTTAAAACCATATTTTGAATGTAGTAACATGCCTTAGAGAATTTGCTCAATTCCTTACAAGATATGCACTCGATTTTCACTCAGAATTTCTAACTACACACCCTAATCTAGTCATATGTGAGAAGATTGATGTAAACATGAAAACGAACACTCACATATATGTATCACAAAGAACGCAATTTCTGGAGTTAATAAGCATGTTTAGATATGATCTCATGAATGGAATGCTACTACTTAGACGCGAGAACCAGTGACACCATATGCTCATACCAAAATCAAACTCCACAATTGAAATACATAACACTCAAGATTGAAGTCACGGGTTGTAATGGGGCTTGGGGCGTGTGGATAACAAAGAAGGGATATGGAAAACAAAGGTTCTTAAAGAAATAGTGAGCAAGGCAATTGAATCAACTTAGAATTCACTTTTGAATGAAAACTCATCTTTGGAACAAAAAGGAAGACAATTTAGGGCCAGAATTGGTGTTTTGAGCCCTTTCTTCAATCACTCATTCTTTCATTTTTCAAGCTCTTTTTTCTTTCTTTCTTTCTTTCTTTTCTGTTTTTCTTTTCTGTTGAAACTCAAAACATACTTAAGAACAAGCATTCCTTCCCCCACACTCATTTTCTTGCATAATGTAACTCAAAAGGAATTCATTTAAGTTATGCTCACTATCTTTTAAAAACAAGGGTGTGGATTGTCCTAAACTAGGCTAGGTGGGGATAATGTGGGTTGACAAAGAATAAAGGCTAAACAAAGCTCAACGGGGGTAAAACTTACAACGTATACGAAATATGGGAAGTGAGGCTATTTGGCTATGGTGGCAACTACACAACTTCATCTTGAATATATGTTATGCAAATCAATAACATGCTTTGAATGAAATGGGCATGAGTTCTAGCATTTGGAACTATATGATGAAACGCCTTCTAAGTAGTAACCAAGCAAAGAATAATGAGATCATGCAACGACTTTAGAAAACAAGAAATCACAGATTATACTCTCCAAAGAACGTTACAGGCTCAAGTCTTTCAGGGTTGTAGCGTTTGTTTGAGTTCCTTCCTTCAAGCATGTTACAAAAACGAATTTTTCTTTTATGATTGCATGTGAAGTCATACATTATAACCATAACCAAGCATATACCAAGAGTAAATCAAACTTTTCTCTATGTTTATAACTCTTTTTAACAGTCATGCACTTACAAACCAAATCCTTATCATTGTGTTGGAAGGTACCTACGACACAAAAACGACTCAAAACACTCTTTTTAGGCTTTTCAAAACATGGTTTTCAAATTTTTATGTGATTTTCGAATTTTTAAGTCAAAACACACTAAACACACTTAAAAACAGCAAGAAACAACATTTGAAGTTATGGTGGATAAAACCCTACGAATTTGCATTAAACACTTTAGTAACTAATACCCCCACACTTAAATCAAACATTGTCCTCAATGTTAAAAACCACACTAAACACAAACAAACATATAAACAACAATTAAACATCTAAACATGGCAGAATGTATCTAACAAAGAGAAGAGTTTAGAGATGCAAATCTGGTTATGGAGTGTTCGTTCCATCTTCTCCTTGGTGATTGCAGTGAGGCTTCATCTTGAGTTTCCACAGGCTTACTCTTGAACTGCGCTGCTCCCATCGTTGATTTTCCTTTGTGCTACTCTTGAACTGGGCAGCAGGCTTCCTTTGGTCTCCCCCGAAGGTCTGAGTTTCCTCCTCTTATCTGTTTCTTTGTTCAATCTCTCCAATTCGTATTGAAGAGGGTTAGAGGATAGCTCAGCAAAGCTAGGTAAGCAACCAGGGAATAGAGTCCAGATAGACTCCAAGTGCCGGCTGATTGCTTCTTTCACTTTGCCATGCAAGTAATATCAAGGACAAAGGAAAAGACAGGGAAAGAGCATGATATGAGATACTTTTGCTTTTGACCTTGATGATATGAGATACCTTTGCTTTTGAAGAAGTGGTGAATGAATCAGCACATGTATTTGTGGTGCTGTTTCCTCCTGGGTCATCTGTACTCCAGGCATCTGGTATCATCTTTGGGGAAGAAGAAAGAATGGAGTATTTCGAAAGGCTTTGCTGGGAGTGCGCCCTCAGAGGTGAGGAAGAGTTGGGCATTTTCTTCAGTTCTGTCTTGCCATAAAATATGAAGGTCGACATATATAGGGAATTCAATAGCAAGTGGTGGTACTGTTCTTTTACCGTTGTCGACAAACATTTTGATCCCGCAAATCCGGCTTTTTGGAATAGTGACGACTCTTCGATCTTTGAAGACGTCTCTTCGATCTTTGAAGACGCCTTTTCGATAAAGCTGCACGCGTTTTCTGAAAAGCAAATAAAGCGTCGCCGAACTTTGCGCTTGTCGGCTAAAGACGTGTAGTTGCGATGATGGCCTCCACGTGTTGAACGCGTTTTCTGAAAAGCCGCATGAACTTTCGGCTTTTTGAATTGGTGGACGCGTTGCCTTGGCTTTTTATAGAGCTATTGATCACCGCCAACTTACACACTCTGAAGATTTCCCATTCTTGAAACTCGTCTCCGGCCCTTTGAAAATCTACTCCGTCCACCCCTTCTCTTTTAACTTCGTGAACAATGGCTAGCTCATCCAACCCATCGAACCTTTGCTTAGATTTGAGTCTAAGCAGTGATCCGGTCGCGTCCCGTCAGGGTAAGGTATGGTGCCCGTCTTTCTTATCTTCCCATGGCCCTCTTACAGATAAGGACTCTGTGATGACGGATCCCACAACGGCTACGATAGTGGCTCGGAACCTCCTTACTCCCAAAGACAGTCAGCTACTTTCAGGACGGTCCGATGAGTTGGCCGTTCAAGAATCCCTGGCTCTGTGTCCAACATGGGCCAACGCCTTCTTGCTCGCTCCCGTCAGGTTGAATCCTTGATGGCGGAGGTGGAGAGTCTTAAGCAGGAGATCAAACAGCTTAAGTACGAGAACCGAAGTTTGCACGTGCTTGCCAACAATTATTCGTCAGGCATGAAGAGGAAACTTGACGAGCTTGATGACCGTCAAAGGCTTGCAGCTTTCTTCCAGAGGCACCTCTTTCCTGGGTCATCCAGCGTTCCACCAAGGTTTGGGGCCTTGAATGATCTATCTTCGGTGCCTCCCGCTCCTATGCCTTCTGCTCCGATGCCTCTTGCTCCAATGCCTTCTGCTCCGAGACCTCCTGTTCCGATGCCTCCTGCTCCGATGCCTCTTGCTCCGAGAGTGTTGCCACGTAATGCGGCCTGATAGGAGCATATTCATGCGACTTAAAAGGCTTGTTCTCGTGCATTTACGTTATGTTTCTCTAGTTATTTTAGTCCTTTATGCTTCTTTTGTGTGTTTTCAGGTTCTAAGGGCAAGGTATGCAAAAGGATGCCTTTTGGAGCATTTTGGAGCAAAATCGGACTTGGATTGGATAGCTTATATTTGGAGCAAAAGGAATGGACGAAATTAAAGACCAAACTATCATAACCACCTATCATTACTTATCATCACTTAACATATCATTCATTTATCACTTAACATATCATTCATTTATCACTTAGCATATCATTCATTTATCAATTATCAAACCATTCACTTATCACTCACCACATATCATTCATTTATTACTTAACATATCATTCATTTATCATATCATTCATTTATCACCACATATCATTCATTTATCACTTATCATAACCATACACTTATCACTTATCATACTCATAATCATCTACACATTTCAACCATTTAAAACATTCCACATGCTTTCACAACTTAATTCACATGCACATTCATCCACCTTTCTCCAAAGAACATCTCACATGCATTTCCACCTTCCTACTTCATCATTTCACCACCTTCTCCATCTTTATTCCACATGCATTTATCATAATTCACCCTAGCTACCACCATTCACACACACATGCACTTATTCTTTCATCATTGAACCACCAATTCAACACATGCATTCACACACCCTTTAATCATCCCCCCTTTAAGTTATGATTTTATTTCCTAACCCTACATGCATTATTTATTAACTCTTCATCATGCATCCACATTCATTCCAACACAAAACACACACATGCACTTATTCTTTCATCATTGCACCACCAATTCAACACATGCATTCACACATCAACAACATCACCCTTGTGCCATGTTTCCCCCTTTGTTCCCACCCATCACATGCATTTCCACCTTGGTCATGCTTTCCCATTTCATTATTCATTCACTTTGCATTCATTCAATTCCACCCCACATGCACCCTTTATTCTTTCATCATTCACAACACCACAAACACCTTAAACAAATAGCCATATACATCTCCACTCCTCCTATAAATACCCTTGCATTCATTCATTCACATATCATCTCATTCACAACACAACAACACACCACAAACACATTCCTTTCTCCCTTAGAATCCAAAAACCATCTTCCATTTCCACCAATCCTCATCCATTTCCATAATTCCCCAACACTTCCATCCCCCCAACCAACCTATCCTTAAACCTTGTGCTACAACAACGAGGAAGAGAAGAGTGCCTAAACGTTCATACAATTCAAGTTTTGAGTTGTTGGAATGTTTAGGTGTTTCTTTGATTTCAAAGTTTCATTTTATTTCTCTTTGTTTTGTACGTATGAGAAATGGAAGAAAAGAGTGCTTAAACGTTCATACAATTCAAAGTTTTGAGTTGTTGGAATGTTTAGGTGTTTCTTTGATTTCAAAGTTATGAGGAAATAAACCCCCTTTAGCTAGGGGGTGATTCGAAACTATGTTTATGTTTGTAATATGATTTGATTACTTTTAATTACGTTTCATAAGTTGTGGATTCAATTTGTTTAACTGTTTGATTGATAACTTATTTATGTATGTTTATTGAGAGTGCACACTTAATTTTCATGCATGAATATGACGCTAGAATATAAGTGAGTTTCACCTAATAGTTACGAACTTATATTCACAAGTAGTGGAGGTTGCTTATAAACAATCGCGTTAAACATATTCTTGGCATAAGTTTCATGCAATCATAGTAACGAATGCCTCGTCAACACTTATAGTTTTCATGATGCTTAATGATTCTTGCTTGTATCTCTATTATGCAATTCATGTAGGGAACTTGTGAGGAATGCTTTGGATTGTCGTATGCAATCATCCAATTCATTAACTTAAGGAAAACTTGACGGTTAATTTAAGCGGACCTAATTAACCCGGGGCGTTGAGAATTCATGGTTTATTGAAAAGTAATTAGAAATCGTTTTGTATGCAAGTATAACATGTGTGGAGATGAACCCCTTAGCTAGCTTCCCATCCATTCATTTCCATCAAATCCATATTCACAATTTGTTTTGTTTCCAAGTATTTATTTTAGTAAATTCGTCCAAATCCAATCCCCCCTCATTTTGTTTAAGTTTTAGTCTTAATCTTTCTTATTTTTAGTTTTGCATTCTTTGAGCATTAAATATTGTTTTATATTGTGTTTTTACGTTTTGAAGTCAAATCCAAGTGATTAACAATCCCTCCTAATCCCCGGTCCAGAACGATCCCTACTTATATACTTATACTACAATTGACAAAAAGAGGGTTTAATTTGTGCGCGGATAATTCTCGCATCAAATTTTGGCGCCGTTGCCGGGGATTAGCAACTTTGCTAATCTCTTGGATTGTTTTATTTTCATTTGTGTGTATATATTTTTAGTTTTAGTTTGTTGATTTTAGACGCAAGACATGACACTTGATAGTGCTTCCCTTTTGTCACAGCTTATGGAAGAGTACCAAACGCAAAGAGTTGGTACATTTGATCATAATCAATCAAGGAACGACGTGTTTTCCAATACTTACAATTCCGATTGGAGTGATCATTCAAACTCTATATGGTGGGAACCTCAACATATTCAACAAGAAGGATATTGGCAGCCTTATGAGGAGTTTTATTCAACGTCTATGCATCCACCACAACCTCATATTCAATATGCCCAACCAAACTCAGGTTCGTCAATAGATTATAATCAAATTCTTAATGAATTAAACTCTTTGGTGCAGGGTTCACAAAATCAAGCTAAGGAGACTCACCAAGAAACATATTGGCAACCATATGAGGATTCATATGCACAACCACAGCCTTCCCCTCAATCTTCACATCCAAATTCAGGTATATCAAATTATTATAAGGAAGTTATTCAACAACTGAATTCTGTGGAGCAGGGCAGGGAAGCTCAACCATTTCAACAAGACGCATTTTGGCGACCAATTGAGGATTTCTATCAAGCAAAAAAGTTGGCTGAGTGGAACAGTCAATTTAGGCAGAATGCAGAATGCATGGAACAAATTCAAGAACAAATGGTTGAAGATGAGCCCATGGATGAATTGCAACTGCTCGAAGAGGAGGAGGATGCACAAGGCACGGCAAGGGAAGAACAAAACTTGCCGCAACCTCCCAATATTCCTACACCACCCCATTCAAGTAAGGTTGTTCCAAATTTAATTATTTCTAACTTTGTTCCCCCAAATGCACCCTTCCCTGGCAGGTTCATGCAATCCATGAAAGATGAGGGGAAGAAAGACATCTTGGACACCTTTCCAACAATTCACGAGGAAAAAGTGGTTGAGGAGCATCTTGAATTCATCAAGGAGGAAATTGGAGTGGATCACACAGCCACAACCTTCAGAATGTCCAATCTGAATGAAAACATCCCTTGTGCATTTGTTGAATGTGCTGCGACTTTAGAGCCAATATTGCAGCCCATAGGTAAGCCACCAACTCAAATTCCAATTCCCACTTCAATTAATTGTGTGTTACATTCTTCATTGCAGGCACCTACTCAAATCCAATTTGGTGAAAGAGTTTACATGGATCTTAGGACATATCTCTATTCCACTCCATACAAAGATCCAATTCTTGAATGTTTTGAGAAGCATTTCGTGGAGGATGTACTTAAGTTCTTATTGGAGCATGTAGGTAAGCCACCAACTCAAAATCCAAAGTCGTTTTTGACTAATATGTTGTTGATGTCAATGATTAGGGCACCCACTCTTGAAATTCAACCATTGCCGGAACATTTCAAGTATCATCATCCATTCAATGATCAACTCCATGCCGTGGGTTCCATTAAGGCATGATTGTGTTATTCGTCCGGCTGCAAGACGTTAAAGAAAGCGCTACTTGGGAGGCAACCCAATACAGTGAATAAAACAAAGCTTTTTCATTAATTTTCGAGAAATTACAAATGTATCTAACAAATGGAGCTTCACAAAGGTTGTTTTTGTTTTTGTTTGCGTGAAGACCCACCACGAGGTAAAACTCTAGAAGCGGAAGTCATCGAAGCAGGAGGCATCGAAGTAGGAGGCATCGGAGCAAGAGGCATCGGAGCAAGAGGCATCGGAGCGAGAGGCATAGGAGCGGGAGGCATCGGATATAGAGCATTCCAGGCCCCAATACTTGGCGGAACGCTGGATGACCCAGGAAAAAGGTGCCCCTGGAAGAAAGACGCAAGCCGTTGACGGTCACTTTGCATCCGACCTTGAGATTCTTGCATCTCATCAAGCTTCCTCTTCATGCCCGACGAATAGTTATTGGCAAGCACATGCAAAGTTCTATTCTCGTACTTAAGTTGTTTGATCTCTTGTTTCAGGTTCTCCACCTCCGCCATCAAAGATTCAACCTGACGGGAGCGAGCAAGGAGGCGTTGGCCCATGTTGGACACAGAGCCTGTGCACTGAACGCTGAGAGCCAGGGACTCTTGAACGGCCAACTCATCGGACCGTCCTGAAAGCAGCTGACTATCTCTGGGAGTGAGGAGGTTCCGAGCTACTATCGTAGCTGTTGTGGCGTCCTGCATCACGGAGTCTTCACCTGTAAGAGGACCGTTAGAAGATAAGAAAGAAGGACGCCATACGTTACCTTGACGCGGCACGCCCGTATCACTGCGGAGACTCAATTCTAAGCTAAGGTTCGATGGGTTTGCCATTTTTCAAAAGTGTTCAAAGAGAAGGGGTGGACGGAGTAAATTTTCAAAAGGGCCGGAGACGAGTATCAAGAATGGGAAATCTTCAGAGTGTGTAAGTTGGCAGTGATCGATAACTCTATAAAAAGCCAAGGCAACGCGTCCACCGATTCAAAAAGCCGGAATTTGAGGCGTAAAGTTCAGCGACGCTCCCTCGGTTTTTTTCAGAAAACGCGTTCGACACGTGGAGGCCACCATCACAACTACACGTCTTTAGCCGACAAGCGCAAAGTTCGGCGACTCTTTCTCTGCTTTTCAGAAAGCGCCTGCTCAGAAATCGAAGAGGCGTCTTCAAAGATCGAAGAGTCGTCACTATTTCAAAAAGCTGGATTTGCGGGATCAAAACGTTTGTCGACAAGGGTAAAAGAACAGTACCACCACTTGCTATTGGGAAATCCCTATATTTGTCGACTTTCATCTTTTATGGCAAGGCAAACCTGAAGAAAATGCCCGACTCGTCCTCACCTCTGAGGGCGCACTCCCAGCAAAGCCTTTCGAAACACTCAATTCTTTCTTCTTCCCCAAAAATGATACCAGATGCCTGGAGTACAGATGACCCAGGAGGAAGCAGCACAACAAATACATGTGCTGATTCATTCACCGCTTCTTCAAAAGCAAAGGTATCTCATATCATCAAGGTCAAAAGCAAAGGTATCTCATATCATGCTCTTTCCCTGTCTTTTCCTTTGTCTTTGTTATTACTTGCATGGCAAAGTGAAAGAAGCAATCAGCCGGCACTTGGAGTCTATCTGGACTCTATTCCCTGGTTGCTTACCTAGCTTTGCTGAGCTATCCTCTAACCCTCTTCAATACGATATGGAGAGATTGAACAAAGAAACAGATAAGAGGAGGAAGCTCAGACCTTCAGGGGAGACCAAAGGAAGCCTGCTGCCCAGTTCAAGAGTAGCACAAAGGAAAATCAACGATGGGAGCAGCGCAGTTCAAGAGTAAGCCTGTGGAAACTCAAGATGAAGCCTCACTGCAATCACCAAGGAGAAGATGGAACGAACACTCCATAACCAGATTTGCATCTCTAAACTCTTCTCTTTGTTAGATACATTCTGCCATGATTAGTATGTTTAATTGCTGTTTATATGTTTGTTTGTGTTTAGTGTGGTTTTTAACATTGAGGACAATGTTTGATTTAAGTGTGGGGGAGTTTCTAAAGTGTTTTGATGCAAATTAGTAGGGTTTTATCCACCATAACTTCAAATGTTGTTTCTTGCTGTTTTTAAGTGTGTTTAGTGTGTTTTGACTTAAAAATTCGAAAATCACATAAAAATTTGAAAAACATGTTTTGAAAAGCCTAAAAAGAGTGTTTTGAGTCATTTTTGTGTCGTAGGTCACCTTCCAACACAATGATAAGGATTTGGTTTCTAATTGCATGACTGTTAAAAAGAGTTATAAACATGGAGAAAAGTTTGATTTACTCTTGGTATATGCTTGGTTATGGTTATAATGTATGACTTCACATGCAATCATAAAGAAAAAAATTAGTTATGTAACATGCTTGAAGGAAGGAACTCAAACAAACGCTACAACCCTGAGAGACTTGAGCCTATAACGTTCTTTGGAGAGTATAATCTGTGATTTCTTGTTTTCTAAAGTCGTTGCATGATCTCATTATTCTTTGCTTGGTTACTACTTAGAAGGCATTTCATCATATAGTTCCAAATGCTAGAACTCATGCCCATTTCATTCAAAGCATGTTATTGATTTGCATAACACATATTCAAGAAGAAGTTGCGTAGTGACCACCACCATAGCCAAATAGCCTTACTTCCCATATTTCGTATTTGTTGTAAGTTTTAACCCCGTTGAGTTTTGTTTAGCCTGTATTCTTTGTTTACCCACATTTTCCTCACCTAGCCTAGTTTAGGACAATCCACACCCTTGTTCTTAAAAGATAGTGAGCATAACTTAAATGAATTCCTCTTGAGTTACATTATGCAAGAAAATGAGTGTGGGGGAGTAAAAGTTTGTTCTTACGTTTATATGTATGTTTTGAGATTCAAAAGAAAAAGAAGAAGAAAAGAAAAAAAAAAGAGTGAAAATAAGTAAGGATGAACTCACGAGCGTTGATGGTTGAAGAAAGGGTCCAAAAAGTGAATATGGCCCTAAGTTTTGTGTGACTTTCCCTTGGGTGTTCAAAGTGACTTCTGCATTCTTAAGGGAATTCTAAGTGCCTGATTCAATACTTTGCTCACTATTGCTTTAAGAATGTTTGTTTATCCTTCACCTTTCATTGTTAGCCAATACCCCAAGCCCCGTTACAACCCTTGACTTCTATCTTGAGTGTTGTGTATTTCAATTGTGGAGTTTGAACTTGGTATGAGCATATGGTGTCACTGGTGCTCGCGTCTAAGTAGTAGCATTCCATTCATGAGATCATATTCATGTCATTATCGTAAATCCAGAAAATGCTTTCTTTGTTATAAGATATGTGAGATACTAGTCTTTCATGTTTACATCAATCTCTCACATATAACTAGTGTAGGGTGTGTAGTCAGAAAATCTGTGTGAAAATAGAGTGCATTCTAGTAAGGAATTGAGGAAATTCTCTAAGGCATGTTACTACATTCAAAACATGGTTTTAAATGCTTAATTGTGAACTAGTATGTGCTGACTATGATTAAGAATGTACTTAAGTGTGAAGATGACTAAAATCTGTGGGAATGATGATTTTTAACATGTCATGTGCATTGGAAATCCCTAAGACAGTTGTTGGAAGGTTTAGGTTGTGTTTTACTTGTTTTGTTTCGTTTCGTTTTGTTTTGTTTTTCTTTCTGTTTTGCTCGAGGACTAGCAAAAGATAAGTGTGGGGGTATTTGATAGGAGCATATTCATGCGACTTAAAAGGCTTGTTCTCGTGCATTTACGTTATGTTTCTCTAGTTATTTTAGTCCTTTATGCTTCTTTTGTGTGTTTTCAGGTTCTAAGGGCAAGGTATGCAAAAGGATGCCTTTTGGAGCATTTTGGAGCAAAATCGGACTTGGATTGGATAGCTTATATTTGGAGCAAAAGGAATGGACGAAATTAAAGACCAAACTATCATAACCACCTATCATTACTTATCATCACTTAACATATCATTCATTTATCACTTAACATATCATTCATTTATCACTTAGCATATCATTCATTTATCAATTATCAAACCATTCACTTATCACTCACCACATATCATTCATTTATTACTTAACATATCATTCATTTATCATATCATTCATTTATCACCACATATCATTCATTTATCACTTATCATAACCATACACTTATCACTTATCATACTCATAATCATCTACACATTTCAACCATTTAAAACATTCCACATGCTTTCACAACTTAATTCACATGCACATTCATCCACCTTTCTCCAAAGAACATCTCACATGCATTTCCACCTTCCTACTTCATCATTTCACCACCTTCTCCATCTTTATTCCACATGCATTTATCATAATTCACCCTAGCTACCACCATTCACACACACATGCACTTATTCTTTCATCATTGAACCACCAATTCAACACATGCATTCACACACCCTTTAATCATCCCCCCTTTAAGTTATGATTTTATTTCCTAACCCTACATGCATTATTTATTAACTCTTCATCATGCATCCACATTCATTCCAACACAAAACACACACATGCACTTATTCTTTCATCATTGCACCACCAATTCAACACATGCATTCACACATCAACAACATCACCCTTGTGCCATGTTTCCCCCTTTGTTCCCACCCATCACATGCATTTCCACCTTGGTCATGCTTTCCCATTTCATTATTCATTCACTTTGCATTCATTCAATTCCACCCCACATGCACCCTTTATTCTTTCATCATTCACAACACCACAAACACCTTAAACAAATAGCCATATACATCTCCACTCCTCCTATAAATACCCTTGCATTCATTCATTCACATATCATCTCATTCACAACACAACAACACACCACAAACACATTCCTTTCTCCCTTAGAATCCAAAAACCATCTTCCATTTCCACCAATCCTCATCCATTTCCATAATTCCCCAACACTTCCATCCCCCCAACCAACCTATCCTTAAACCTTGTGCTACAACAACGAGGAAGAGAAGAGTGCCTAAACGTTCATACAATTCAAGTTTTGAGTTGTTGGAATGTTTAGGTGTTTCTTTGATTTCAAAGTTTCATTTTATTTCTCTTTGTTTTGTACGTATGAGAAATGGAAGAAAAGAGTGCTTAAACGTTCATACAATTCAAAGTTTTGAGTTGTTGGAATGTTTAGGTGTTTCTTTGATTTCAAAGTTATGAGGAAATAAACCCCCTTTAGCTAGGGGGTGATTCGAAACTATGTTTATGTTTGTAATATGATTTGATTACTTTTAATTACGTTTCATAAGTTGTGGATTCAATTTGTTTAACTGTTTGATTGATAACTTATTTATGTATGTTTATTGAGAGTGCACACTTAATTTTCATGCATGAATATGACGCTAGAATATAAGTGAGTTTCACCTAATAGTTACGAACTTATATTCACAAGTAGTGGAGGTTGCTTATAAACAATCGCGTTAAACATATTCTTGGCATAAGTTTCATGCAATCATAGTAACGAATGCCTCGTCAACACTTATAGTTTTCATGATGCTTAATGATTCTTGCTTGTATCTCTATTATGCAATTCATGTAGGGAACTTGTGAGGAATGCTTTGGATTGTCGTATGCAATCATCCAATTCATTAACTTAAGGAAAACTTGACGGTTAATTTAAGCGGACCTAATTAACCCGGGGCGTTGAGAATTCATGGTTTATTGAAAAGTAATTAGAAATCGTTTTGTATGCAAGTATAACATGTGTGGAGATGAACCCCTTAGCTAGCTTCCCATCCATTCATTTCCATCAAATCCATATTCACAATTTGTTTTGTTTCCAAGTATTTATTTTAGTAAATTCGTCCAAATCCAATCCCCCCTCATTTTGTTTAAGTTTTAGTCTTAATCTTTCTTATTTTTAGTTTTGCATTCTTTGAGCATTAAATATTGTTTTATATTGTGTTTTTACGTTTTGAAGTCAAATCCAAGTGATTAACAATCCCTCCTAATCCCCGGTCCAGAACGATCCCTACTTATATACTTATACTACAATTGACAAAAAGAGGGTTTAATTTGTGCGCGGATAACGGCCTCACGTACTCAACCTTTGTAAAGGCTCCATCTTTCTGCCATGTTTAGATACAATTGTAATTTCTCGAAAAATTAATGACAAACTTTGTTTTATTCACTGTATTGGGTTGCCTCCCAAGTAGCGCTTTCTTTTACGTCTTGCAGCCGGACGAGACCTTCTTAGGCTCATTTAGGACCCATGACATGGAATTTATCTCTGAATGGGGGGTGATACTTGAGATGATCCGGTAATGGTTCAAATTCTAAAGTGGGTGCTTGGATCATTAACAACATATTAGTATAAAAGAAAATTGAAATTCGGGGAGGCGGCTTACCTGTGTGCTCCGACAAGAACTTAAGGATAAACACATCTTCTTTGAACGTTTCAGGGACTTTGCACTCGCCCAGATGTGGTGTGAGGATTGGTCCTTGTCCTGTGTCATAAAATTCAATTTCTTTGGGGTTGTTTGCCTCAAGTATATCCTCTTCTAGACATTCCCCAGTCACATCTTGCTCTTGATTCTTTGGAAAGGATTCGAAGATGCCTTTCTCACCCTCTTCTTCCTTGGATTGCATGATCCTGCAAGGAATAGGGATATTCAGTGGAACGGGGTTAGCAATATTTAACTTTGGAACAACCTTACCTGAATTGGATGGCGTAGGAGCAATAGGTGCCTGCGGCAAAGGTGTTTCCACCCTTGCCATAGGTTGCGTGTGTTCCTCTTCCTCAAATTGCAACCTTTCATCTTCCTTGTAATTTGATTTAAAGTCCGTTCCAACCTCCATAGCATTTCCCAAAGTGATAGCATTATGGATTTCAAAATCTTCCTTCGAGTTTTCAATAGTTGAGTTGGAGAGTTCACTTTGCTCTTGAATTTGTTTCATGAACCCCATAATCTGCTCAATTTGCTCCTCCAATTTACCCAACTTCTTGTCTTGATTTAGTGCGTCCTTGTTTTGAGTTTGGACTTCCTGCGTCAAAGTAGTAAGTAATTGAAAAATCATATCATTATCGCTTGAATTACTTACATTGCTTTGGGCAGGTTGTGGTGGCTGCATGGGTGCTGTATAGAACTCCTCGTATGGTTGCCAATATTCTCCTTGTTGAGCCTCCTTGACTTGGTTTTGTGAGCCCTGCACCGAAGAAATTAATTCATTAAGAGCTTGATTATAATCTATTGACAAACCTTGGTTTGGTTGGGCATATTGTATATGAGGTTGTGGTGGATGTATAGACGTTGAATAGAACTCCTCATAGGGCTGCCAATATCTGTCTTGTTGAATATGTTGAGGTTCCCACCACATAGAGTTTGAATGATCACTCTAATCCGAATTGTAATTATTGGAAAACATGTCGTTCCTTGATTGATTATGATCAAATGTACCAACTCTTTGCATTTGGTACTCTTCCATAAGCTGTGACAAAAAGGAAGCACTATCAAGTGCCATGTCTTGCGTATAAAATCAACAAAATAAAACTAAAAATATATACACACAAACGAAAATAAAACAATCCAAGAGATTAGCAAAGTTGCTAATCCCCAGCAACGGCGCCAAAATTTGATGCGAGAATTATACGCGCACAAATTAAACCCTCTTTTTGTCAATTGTAGTATAAGTATAAGTAGGGATCGTTCTGGACCGGGGATTAGGAGGGATTGTTAATCACTTGGATTTGACTCAAAAACGTAAAAACAAGTTTAAAACACTAAACTAAACTTGAAGAATGCAAAACTAAACTTTAAAACACCAAAACAAACCAAAAGACTCAAAATACATAAAAACACAAAATAAGATAGATTAAGACTAAGACTAAACAAATATGGGGGGGATTGAGGTTTGGACGAATTTAAACTAAAATGGATAGAATGTAAAGAAAACAAATTGTAAATACGAATTTGACGAAAATGAATGAATGGATGCTAGCCAAGGGGTTCATCTCCACACATGTTACACTTGCATAATAAAAAGATTTCTAATTGCATTTCAATGAATTATGAAACTCATCACCCCGGGTTAATTAGGTCCGCTTTAATTAACCGTCAAGTTTTCCTTAAGTTAATGAATTGGATGATTGCATACGACAACCCAAAGCATTCCTCACAAGTTCCCTACATGAATTGCATAATAGAGATACAAGCAAGAATCATTAAGCATCATGAAAACTATAAGTGTTGACGAGACATTCGTTACTATGATTGCATGAAACTTATGCCAAGAATTTGTTTAACGCGATTGTTTATAAGCAACCTCCATTACTTGTGAATATAAGTTCATAACTATTACGTGAAACTCACTTATATTCTAGCGTCAAATTCATGCATGAAAATTAAGCGTCGACTCTCAATAAACATACATAAATAGGTTATCAATCAAATAGTTAAACAAATTGAATTCACAACTTATGAAACGTAATTAGAAGTACTCAAACCATAATGCAAGCATAAACATATATTTCGAATCACCCCCTAGCTAAGGGGGGTTTAGTTCCTCATACGTACAAAACAAAGAGAATTGAAATTAAACATTGAAATCAAAGAAACGCCTAAACATTCCAACAACTCAATCTTGAATTGTATGAACGTTTAGGCCCTCTTATCTTCCTCTTTATTGTAGCATAAGGTCTAGGGATAGTTGGTTGGGGGGATGGAAGTGTTGGGAAATTATGGAAATGGATGAGGAGTGGTGGAAATGGAAGATGGTTTTTGGATTCTAAGGGAGAGAAACTCAAGGCTAAGGAAGTGTTTGTGGTGTGTTGTGTTGTGAATGAGATGATATGAATGAATGGGAATGCAAGGGTATTTATAGGAGGAGTGGAGGGAACATATGGATGTTTGTTTAAGCATTTGTGTGAAGGAATGATGAAGAATTGCATGTGGAATTAAAGAATGAGTGGTGGTGTAATGATGAAGTGAATGCATGTGGAATTAAAGAGGGAGAATGTGGTGAAATGATGAAGTAGGAAGGTGGAAATGCATGTGAGATGTTGGAAAGGAAATGGGAATATGAGTAGGCCATGGCATGGGAGTTGTTTTGTTGGTGTAAATGTGCCATGGTTGCAATGATGAAGAATAAAGGGTGCATGTGGGGTGAAATTGAATGAATGCAAAGTGAATGAATAATGAAATGAGTTAAAGAGGGAGAATGTGGTGAAATGATGAAGTTGGAAGGTGGAAATGCATGTGACTTGTTTGTGGAATAAAGAATGAATGGTGGAAATGTGAGTGAATGATGTGCATGTGCGTGAATGCATGTGTTGATTTAAAGAATAGGTATGCATGTGAATTAGTTTGGAAAGAGGTGGGTGTGCATGTGAGATGAAATGCATATGTTTGAAATGTGTAGATGATTATGAGTATGATAAGTGATAAATGAATGATATGTGGTGATAAATGAATGATATGTGGTGAGTGATAAGTGAATGGAAGTGATAAGTGATAAATGGACTAGTTTAAAGGGCTAGGGTTTAAGTACATAGAATGGGCCTAAAATAGGTTGGTTTGCATGGCATAATATGTTTGATTGGGCTAGAGGTTTTCCATGGCTCAAAGGATTTGTTTGATTTCCCCAAAGAGCATACAAGGCTTCAATTTCGTCCATCCTCTTTGCTCCATGATTAAGCTATCCAATCCATGCCCAAAAGTGCCCCAAATAGCCTCAAAATGCACTTTCTTGCTCCCTAAGCCCTTAGAACCTGAAAACACACAAAAGAAGCATAAAGGACTAAAATAACTATGAATTACCAACATAGATGCACGAAAACAAGCTAAGTAAGTCGCCTAAATATGCTCCTATCACTAGCTATTCCCCTCTAGATTGGCCAAAATTTTAGAGAGAAAGGAGAGCTTGTGTTCTCATCCTTTCCCCCAAAAATAACCCTTAGTAAATTTTAGGCTATAAAGTCCTTTATATAGTCCCTTCAAATAAGTGACCTAATGGACCAAAAGCCCTATTCTTTTACACATGGCTAGCCTATAGGTTTATTGGGCTTTCAAGCCCTTTGTTTTATTCAAGTTGTCATACAACTTGAGTTAATGGGCTTGACATTCAAATCCCATTGGGCCTTGCGGCCCAAAACTAAGCCGAGGTCTTTAACGAACTTATTCGTTTGATTAATTAACATATTAATTAATCCTTGCCATAAATAATTAAACCATTTAATTATTCTTACTCATCTCCGTTGAATCTTCAATCTCTACCTTACACGGTGTACGATCCATTAGGTTCCTTTTAGCGAGGCAGTGGGCGATTCAAACTCTTTCAAATCGATTGTGAATTGAAACTTACTTTCAATTCTCTCGTTAGTGATAATACACTTTTCGGGCTTCCACAAACCATGAGTGACACCTAGCAGCATATCATGGTTACCCAAGCTAATCAGAAGAGGTGGAGAACCTATTCAGTTTAGGATTACAAATGCAATACGGTCTTTCTCTAATACAATACTCTTGACCACATTGTTTGGTTTGATAGTTTATTCATGTCTACTATCCAATGTGAATCTTGTACTTATATGATTACCTTGAATGTGATCTGGAACGCATTCCAACATCTCATTCATACTCTGGCCAGAGATTCTAAATCACATCATAGAGTATTCTCCCTCAAACAGTTTGAAGGTTAGAGATCCCTTGTTGCGCATTCACTTGCCTCCATGGCTAAGTGGCTTAACCCCAACGATGCCGTGGACACCCTGATAGAGTGACTTTGACATAATCAAAGATTAAGGACCTAACCACAAGACAACTGTGATGCCTCAGGTCAAAAGACTAATTTGCATTATCCCAACCATGAGTTCTCATGTGACATGAATATGAGAACTCTTCGTTGATCGTGTTCAGTGAACTCATTCTCTATTGAGCACCTACGTACTTGTCTTGATGTCACACACACCAATGACTCGAGACTAGTCACTCTCCCTGAGAGAAGACATAGCACGTACTGATCTTAACGGACTGTCAATGCCCAATTGACAATCCTATGATCAGGAACGTTTAGGATGTGTCAACGAAAGAATGGTCTCATGAATCTAACTTCTTTAGATCGCATTCTTCCAATCACATATTCCTTGGACTTATCGTTTAAGCATATAACATTTATATTAGACGGCTCAAACAATAATCTTTGCCCTTTAAACTACATTAGTTTGAAATGTCCGTAAAGTATCATCATATGATTGGTTTTAGGGCACATTTCCAACAATCTCCCACTTGCACTAGAGCCAATCAGCTTAGTCATCATTGATGATACCTCTTCTGTAATTCATTTCATAAATGGCTGAGTAGTAGGCCTAAACAATGGATATCTATATGTTATCCATAGAAGCAACCTTGAGAATAACAACGTCACCATTATACATGATTCTCAATCATGTGGTTCAGTCTCTCATTTGAGTTCGGACCTTGATGAGACCTTGATTCCCTGGCTTGAGCTATCGCCCCATTAGTGTCATACACTTTCTGGTTGGAACCGAATGAAGAGTTCATGAATGAACTTTCCCATCCAAACAACAATGTTGTAAGCTTCTATATGGCAATATATTTTGCATACATGATGGAACACATTAAAGTCATTTACTTTTAACGTTTCCACCCAAATATCTCTTTAGTCATAATAAAGAGATATCTCTTTATCACTTCATTCATAATGAAGAGATATTCTATGATGGATTAGATTCATAATCTAATACATTTACGCTTCCATTACGTTACTCTAATTCTTCCTCATTCTTGAGGAATCCATCCTTAGTATTTCTTAAATACCTAAGGATTCACTTGACAGTTGCCATGGTTCTGATCCTGGGCTTGCACTGATATCATCTTGTACCGTTCTAGGTACGACTTATATCAATGTTTTGATACAATATGAAATACATAAATCACCTTTCTGCGTATGCATAAAGGATTCTATTTACGCATTATTTCTTTGGGAGTCAAAGGGTACATTCCTTTTGAGAAGAACAACTTCCTAGTCTCACTAGAATTGTCATTCTAATTGAAGTTTATCATCATATGAGAAACTTCCTAGCATCTCTTGTCTATTTTAGGGATTGATATAATCCAATTATATCTTGAAATCTATCATTATAGATTTCCATCCCATGTATATAGACTATGTCTCCCATATACATTCTATCATTATAGAATGTTTAAAGTCATAACTTTAACGATGAAGAATTCCTTTCATTTTCAAAATTAATATATATCATGTATATATATTCTAATTTAGGAATATGATCAACTCCCACTAATCTTTTGTAAACCTAGTAAACAAAAGATTCATTTACATCTTTATGAGAAATCAAACAATTGATCTTTTCTCATAAGACGCTTATAGCTCCCACTAGCTTGCTAAGATCCATGATGGATGGATCTCTACAACTAACATGTCTTAGAAGTATATATCATATATATATGGATAATTGATAATGTCCAACGAACTAAATCTTATTTATGTTCATTCTTCTCCTAATGGAGAAATTCATTATCTTATGATGCTACTTTCCTTGATATTTTTCAAGGAAACTCATCTAAAGTGTTATCTTTCCTTGGATCAAATCCAAGGAGGTAAATACTTTAGACGTCTTACTCATCAACTTACATTTCTTGAATTCTTTGAAACCTTTTACAAAGTATTCGGACTTGTGTTTATTCAAAATAAACTATAGTCCAACCGAGAGTGATCTTCGGTGAATGTCATACAACATGAGTAGTATTATGTTGTGGACAAGTGCCACTAACATCTAAGTGAATAAACCTCAACAACTTTGTGATTCTTTCTTCTTTCCAAAAGAATAAAGATTCAAACATTTCGCCTCTATACAATTTTAACAAGAAGGTATTGGATCCGGATCTAACGATCCAAAGCATCCATCTATGACCAACTCGTAACTTATGTTTTAGAGGTATCACAACTCAGTTGGGATTGGTCACTACCTTGCAACCTTTTGGGTTTTAAGCATCATCGTATTCTAAACAGTTAAACTACCACATCATCTCTACTATAGAGACAACCAATTACAATAATCTAATTATTGATTAATAAAGAACAATGTTTTTGTCAAACAAAACATTTATCCATCTCTACTATAGTGACGGATTTAAGTTCCTTAAAATTGGAATGTAAAGACAATCTTTAGTATTTTCCAATTTCTTTGGTAGTTCATATGAGGAAGTACGTACAATCCGCTTTCGCAGAGATCTATATTCGATTCACGTTTGGAATGTGAAGTACTTTCTCTTCTCTCATATATCTTCTACTTCTTATTAGCACACTTTTACAACAATTGTAAAACATAGTTACTAATACAGAATCATGCATTCAAGTAGAAGAACCAACTGTTATGAACTTTTCAAGAACGTTTTACAACACCTTCAAAAGGTGTGTTCTTGATACTTGCAAGACATTTCTTGCAAATACCCCTTCCAATGTCCATCCTTTCATAAAGAAAGTTTGTTCCCTTGGAGTTATTTTGCCTTCTTCATTTGACTTTCCTTTTGACTACAATAGTCATGGTCCCTAAACTCCCACTATCTCTCTTGAAACTTATTTCAAATGTGTTATACACATCAAACGATTTGGAGAGCGTGCGGTTATTGTTCACTATATAGTTTACAATAAACTTAGTGAACCATTAGGATAGGGACACAAAGGTGAAGTCCTTGCCTAGTTTCCGTCTCGTTAAGTGGTTTAACACTTCAACACTCAATGATTCAAAATCATCATAAGTCCATATAAATGGACTATTTTTGTCAACCAACCATTATGTTCTAAACATAACAACAAACTCTCAAGAGTTGTTCAAGGCAACTCTCATTTCTTCATACAACTATTTGTAAGTGAAGAATCATGGCACATAAAGTGTCCATGCCCCTGTGCTTACTTCTCAAATTCCTTGTTCGTGTAACAAAGAGACAAGCACTAGAGTTTGCATTGTCCTCTTCATGGTAGACTTATCAAACATGTTCTTCCATTGATACATTATCAATAGGAAGATTGTGAGGATGAGACTACTTAGGTACTTTTACAATCCATTCAAGACAATCTATGGGATTGTAATACCAAGTTCGGAAACTAAAGCGTTCGGTTTTTCTTTGTCAAGTTTTGGATAGCGTTTGCAAATTTGTTGGTAAACAAATACATAACGAATATAAATTGATTGATTTTAAGCCATTTGATTCGGGTCTTTAAATCAAATAGCACCACCCACTATTTTTGGCAAATTCCATATCCCTCATCGGAATTCGAGAGTTTTGGAGGAAACTCTTAGTAGGGTATGGGAGGCTCACCATTACCAAGCCCACCTCACGATGATACGATGTTGGTTAGCAAAAATAATGATGAGAGAATAACGCTTTACTCATTTACAACGTTTGTAATTACCCATCTTGTTTGGCCTCTAGAGAATGTTGCCTCACGATGATACGATGTTGGCACTATTGCACTTAGTTAAGTTATTCCCACCATGCTTAGTTCATGAAGGGGTTCAAGAATAGCCTCACAATGATATGATGTTGGCCATCCTCGTTGCCTACACTCACCTCATCATATGCGTATAGACTCCTCCTGAATGTAAGCATGCACTTTGTACTCCCCCATGATAGGGTGAAGCCGGTGTACAAGTCACAAACGATTGGAGCCTACCACGGTGGAAGGCCACGAAGAGATATTCAAAGCATCTCTCGCTTATCAACTTAATATTGATTTGGTTGAGGGTTTTTAGGTCTCATCACATATAAACATACATTTTAATCCAATTAAAACATTTTGGTCCTATTACAACTATTGGTCCATTTGATTGATTTAGTTGTATATAATACTCCCACTAAGCTTTTAAAACGGTTTTTAAAGCAAGAGTATATGATACTACTAACATAAGGTTTGCATTCATTGATGGACTATATAGTTGCCTTAGGGCCTTAGGATGACTATGAACCTTTGATTCGATTCAAACACGAGCCTAGTGTTGAATCTCGGTCTAGGGATGGTGATTGATTTTAGTTACGCGTTTAATCACATTAAGGCGTGTTGTCTTATTGGGCGTTGGACCCAACTACTCCATTTTCATGCATATCGAATAAAACAAGAAAGGAGTACTTCAAAGTAAATAAGAGCTTATGCTCTTTTACAACAATTGATCAAATCAAATTACTTTAAAGTAAAGAAGAGCTTATGCTCTTTTACAACAATTGATCATATCAAATTACAACCAAAATTTAATCTACACATTCCCATGGTTCAAACAAATTTGAAACGGCCTTTTACATAGCTCAATTATCGTAGGCTAAGGTTCATAATCACCCTTTCTTTAATTAATTAACGCTTTAACTAATTAAACTTGAATGCAACATTTTCATTTGGTTTTTGTATCCATAGAATTGATTTAAATGGAGCTAAATGAAATGAAAATCCAATTCTCATTTAAAGAGACAAAACAATTTTTGTTCTCTACCTAATTTGGGCCAAAATGCTATGACCTCAACTTGTTTGGGCCATAGTGCAATTAACCTCAACTTTTGGGCTATTTTGCAAAAACTTAAACTTTTGGGGTCACTTTGTAAAAACACAAAAGTCCACTACTTCATGTAATTACAACTAGAACCCAAAAATTTCCACAAAAAATAAAACTTCATTAAAGGAGCAAAACAATTTGTCCTTTTAGTGATTTTGGACCTTTACGTAAAAACGTAAACTTTTGGGTCAAAATGCAAATACACAAAAGTATCAAAACTTTATATAATTGCACAAAAGCCCCACAAGGACCCTAATTGAGTAGGGTGGCTGATTTTGAAGCAAAGTAATAAAAAAAATTTCAAAGTTTTTGGAAGTGGGGTGTGTGTAATGGAATAAATCATTACACACCAACCCACTAAAATTTCTTTAATTTTTCAAAATAAATATCTAATATATTTAAACATAAGAAATATTTCAAAACAAAAACTTTATGAAATAAATCAAAACTTTGAATCAAAATACCAAACCTTTTGTTCTTGGCAAGAACATATCAAGAACAATGAAGAACATTCATGAAAACCCATAAGAGCTCCATGAACATTCTTCACCCAAAAACATACCAAAACCACTCAAACTTAAGGGAAATAACATACAACCATACTAGGGTACATAGGGGTTCCAAAAGTCACTTTAAAACACTTTTAACAAGTCAAACAAGAACCCAAAATTCCACCCTTTGGATTTGGCCGAATTTCCCCAAAAACATGGCACCAAATTTTAGCTCCAAAATTCATGCTCATATGAACTACATCTACAACATTTGAGATGGCAAATTTTCTAACAAAATTTACATTCAAAGAAACAAGAATAAAGCTTGTAACAATTACAACATTCAAATCACAAACTATGAACTACAAAACCCAAAAGGATTCACCAACTACTAGACTTAGGCTCTTGATACCACTTGAAGGAAAATTTGTGAAAAACATGTTCATTTAAGCAACATCAATAGCATGCAATTAACAATTAAAGGTGGAATCATGCTTGTATGCACTTAAAACAAAACATTTACCCATGAAATTCAAAGCCTAGTAGATAGGTGAACCAAGACTCAACTCAAAACAAAGTGAGTTGAGAAATCAATACCTTTGTAGATTCCTCTTTGCATAAGCAAAGGCTAATCACCCAAAGAGAGGGCCTTCATTCCTTGCATCTTGGATCAATGGATTTGGGTGGATGAAAAGGTTTCTCCAAGTTCCCAAAATTGAGAACCTCTAAGTCTCCACACCAAGGTATATTGTAGAAGAAATGAGTGACCTAGAGGAAGTAAGATTGCTAGCTATTCCCCTCTAGATTGGCCAAAATTTTAGAGAGAAAGGAGAGCTTGTGTTCTCATCCTTTCCCCCAAAAATAACCCTTAGTAAATTTTAGGCTATAAAGTCCTTTATATAGTCCCTTCAAATAAGTGACCTAATGGACCAAAAGCCCTATTCTTTTACACATGGCTAGCCTATAGGTTTATTGGGCTTTCAAGCCCTTTGTTTTATTCAAGTTGTCATACAACTTGAGTTAATGGGCTTGACATTCAAATCCCATTGGGCCTTGCGGCCCAAAACTAACCCGAGGTCTTTAACGAACTTATTCGTTTGATTAATTAACATATTAATTAATCCTTGCCATAAATAATTAAACCATTTAATTATTCTTACTCATCTCCGTTGAATCTTCAATCTCTACCTTACACGGTGTACGATCCATTAGGTTCCTTTTAGCGAGGCAGTGGGCGATTCAAACTCTTTCAAATCGATTGTGAATTGAAACTTACTTTCAATTCTCCCGTTAGTGATAATACACTTTTAGGGCTTCCTCAAACCATGAGTGACACCTAGCAGCATATCATGGTTACCCAAGCTAATCAGAAGAGGTGGAGAACCTATTCAGTTTAGGATTACAAATGCAATACGGTCTTTCTCTAATACAATACTCTTGACCACATTGTTTGGTTTGATAGTTTATTCATGTCTACTATCCAATGTGAATCTTGTACTTATATGATTACCTTGAATGTGATCTGGAACGCATTCCAACATCTCATTCATACTCTGGCCAGAGATTCTAAATCATATCATAGAGTATTCTCCCTCAAACAGTTTGAAGGTTAGAGATCCCTTGTTGCGCATTCACTTGCCTCCATGGCTAAGTGGCTTAACCCCAACGATGCCGTGGACACCCTGATAGAGTGACTTTGACATAATCAAAGATTAAGGACCTAACCACAAGACAACTGTGATGCCTCAGGTCAAAAGACTAATTTGCATTATCCCAACCATGAGTTCTCATGTGACATGAATATGAGAGCTCTTCGTTGATCGTGTTCAGTGAACTCATTCTCTATTGAGCACCTACGTACTTGTCTTGATGTCACACACACCAATGACTCGAGACTAGTCACTCTCCCTGAGAGAAGACATAGCACGTACTGATCTTAAGGGACTGTCAATGCCCAATTGACAATCCTATGATCAGGAACATTTAGGATGTGTCAACGAAAGAATGGTCTCATGAATCTAACTTCTTTAGATCGCATTCTTCCAATCACATATTCCTTGGACTTATCGTTTAAGCATATAACATTTATATTAGACGGCTCAAACAATAATCTTTGCACTTTAAACTACATTAGTTTGAAATGTCTGTAAAGTATCATCATATGATTGGTTTTAGGGCACATTTCCAACAATTCAAATCATGTTTTAAATTGGTTATTTGTGAACTAATGAGTAGTGACTATGATTAAGTAAATGCTTAAGCGTAAAGATGGCTAAAATCTGTGGGAATGATGATTTTTAACATGTCATGTGCATTTGAAATCCCTGAGGCGATTGTTGGAAGGTGTAGGTTGTGTTTTACTCGTTTTACTTCGTTTACTTACTTTGTTTCATTTTGTTTTGCTCGAGGACTAGCAAAAGCTAAGTGTGGGGGAATTTGATAGGAGCATATTTATGCACCTTAGTTTAGCTTGTTCTTGTGCATTTATAGTGTTTTTCCTTAGTAAAGTAGTCTTTTAAGCTAGTTTTATGTATTTTCAGGTTTTAAGGGCAAAGTATGCAAAAGGATGCATTTTGGAGCCTTTTGGAGGAAATTAGAGCTTGGAATGGACATCATATGCTTGGAGCCAAGAGGATGGACGAAATTGAAGACTTGAAGATGATGATTCCTACTTGAGCAAGGTTTCGTAGTTGAAGTAGGAAAGTCCCTAATGGAAATGGGTTTCCTAGTTGAAGATGAATTCCTAGAAGAATGAAGATTCCTACTCAAACAAGGTTTCCTACTTGAAGTAGGAAAGTTAAGTCTCAATGGTCTCAAGAGAAGCAACAAAGAAGTTTTCCAAGTCCAAGAAGGAAAAGGAGTCCAAGATGAAGAAGGAATGATGAAGACAAGGTTTCCTAATCCTAATAGGCAAAGTTTCCAAGTACAATGAGGAGTCCTTATCCATTTAGGGCACCTTATCCATTTAGGATACCTTATCCTTGTTCTAGACACCTTATCCTAATCCTATAGGGATGCCATGCACTTTACCTTATCTTGGAGGGTTTCTAGAAGCCTTAGATGCCCTATCCTATCCTTGCCGTGGGTTTTATCCAATTCCCCTTAGTTTTAGGCTTTCTAGAAGCCCTAAACATTATCCCTAAGAAGGTGCTGCACCCTTATCTCTTTTTCCCTACAAATTTGGCACTTAAATCATGATTCTAGGAACCTTATCTTATCTCCTACAAAGGTGGCGCCCAAACCCTTCTAGAAATCTGATTTCCCTTGCCTTGCAAGGCATTCTAGAAGCCTTATCACCTTATCCCTTACCTGCCGCACCTAGGAAGCATTATCCCTCTCTATTTCTGATTTCTAAGCCTATTTCCTAGTGGATTTGGGTTATTCAAGTCCATATCTGATTACCCTAGGGTTTTAAGTGCCTATATATACTCATATTAACCCCTAGATCAGATCACCACCTCTCATACACCTTCATTCACTCCATAAATTCGTCCAAACCTCTCCACACCCTTGCCGCAGCCACCAAACACCTTTCTCCCTAGTTTTAGACCTTTGCCGCACCATCCCCTTCCCCTAAACACTACTACATCCCTCCATAACCATACATCCATACACCTAAGGCCCTAAAACCTGTCCCTAGACCCTTGCCGCACCAAGGAGGAGGAGAAGGAAGCTCGGAAGTTCATGCAATTCAAGTTCGCGTCGTTGGAATTTCTAGGTGTTTCTTTTCCTTTGAATTCAATGTTTAATTTCAATTCTCTTTGTTTTGTGCGTATGAGGAACTAAACCCCCCTTGGCTAGGGGGGCATTCGAAACACATGTTTATGCTTGCAATATGATTTGATTACTTCTAATTGCGTTTCATAAGTTGTGAATTCAATTTACTTATCTATGTGAATTACATTGATTTGTGTGTGTTGGTTGAGAGTGCACGCTTAATTATCATGCATAAATTGGATGCTAGGATATAAGGAAATTTCACCTAATCGTTATGGAATTATATTCACAAGTAGTAAAGGTTGATGATCTCAATCGCGTTAAGTAAATTCTTGGCATAAGTTTCATGCAATCATAGTAACAAGTGCTTCGTCAATGCTTATGGTTTTCATAGAACTTAATGATTCTTGCTTGTATCTCTATTATGCAATCATGTAGGGGACTTGTGGGGAATGTTTTGGGTTGTCGTATGCAATCATCCAATTCAATAACGTTAGGAAAATCTGAGGGTTAATTAGTGCAATTCACGGTTAATCTGGGGCGTTGAGAATTCATGGTTTATTGAAAAGCAATTAGAAATCGTTTTGTGTGCAAGTATAACATGTGTGGAGATGAACCCCTTAGCTAGCTTCCATCCCATTCATTAAATCCAAATTCGTTTTAAAATCTGTTCGTTTTACAAAGTTTTAAGTTTTGTTTTCAAATTCGTCAAAATCAAAATCCCCCTTTACTTAGAGTGTCAAATTAGTTAGAAATCAATTTAGTTTATGTTTTAGTTAGAAATCAATTTAGTTTATGTTTTTAAGTGTCTTAGGTCAAGTTAAAACCAATTTTCGTCCAAAGTTGTGTCTAGTGTTCAAAACTGCCCAGATTGTGTTTTTAAGGCAGTTTTGAGTGTTTTGGTGCTGTTTTGAGTCTTTTGGTTTGTTTTGGTGTTTTAAAGTTTATTTTTGCATTCTTTGAGTCTAGTAAAGTGTTTTATATTGTGTTTCTACGTTTTTGAGTCAATTCCAAGTGATTAACAATCCCTCCTAATCCCCGGTCTAGAACGATCCCTACTTACATTCTCCACTACAATTGATAAAAAGAGGGTTTAATTTGTGTGTGTATAAATCTCACATCAACCACCGTCACCCAAAACCTTTGCCGTGCCATCTCCCTCCACCATTCCAGCCACTCCCAGCCTTGCCGCAGCCATCTCCACCCTTGCAGCCACCTTACACACCTTCCTACACCACCCCATAACCTTGCCGCACCACCATATCACCTTAAATCCATCCCTAACGCAGAAAACCATCCAAAAACACAAGAAAACCTCTCTGCCGCAGCAAGGAGAAGAGGAAAGAGGAGCTTGGACGCGCCGAAATTCAAGTGGATTCGTTGGGCGTTCTAGGTGTAATCAATCCTTTGTGCTTTATGTTTAAATTCAATTGTATTTCTCTTTTTGTGAACATGAGAGGCTAAACCCCTAGTTAGCTAGGGGTGATTCGAAACCATGTTATTGCTTGCAATATGAATTGATTACATTTGGTTGGAATTTCATAAGTTGTGGATTCAATTTGTTTAACTGCTTGATTGATAACTTATTGGTGTATGTTTATTGAGAGTGCACGCTTAATTTTCATGCATGAATATGACGCTAGAATATAAGTGAGTTTCACCTAATAGTTATGAACTTATATTCACAAGTAGTGGAGGTTGCTTATAAACAATCGCGTTAAATGAATTCTTGGCACTAGTTTCATGCTCATCATAGTAACGAATGCCTCGTCAACACTTATAGTTTTCTTGTTGCTTAATGATCTTTGATTGTATCTTTATTGTGCTTTTCACGTAAAGGACTTTTGGAGAATGTTTTGAATTGCGTTGCGCTAACCCATCCAATTCATTAACTTAAGGAGAACTTGACGGTTAATTTAAGCGGACCTAATTAACCTGGGGTGTTGAGTATCATAATTTATCGAAAGACCAACTGAAAATCATTTTGTATGCAAGTGTAACATGTGTGGAGAAGAACCTTCTAGCTAGCATTCATCCATATTTTCATCACATTCATATTTAGAATCTGCCCTAATTTACAATCTGTGCATTTAGTTTAATTTCGTCAAAAACTCAATCCCCCTTTACTTTTGTGTCCAATTTAGTTAGAAAGTGTCTTAGTTTGTGTTTATAAATGTTTTGATTCATTTTATTACCCAAATTCGTCCAAATTCACCAAAGTGCTCAAAACTGCCCAGAAAGTGTTTTTAAGGCAGTTTTGAGTGTTTTGGGGCTGTTTTGAGTCTTTTGATTTGTTTTAGTGTTTTATTGTTTAGTTTTGCATTCTTTGAGTCTAGTTTAGTGTTTTAAACTTTATTTTACGTTTTTGAGTCAGTTTCCAAGTGATTTTGCAATCCCTCCTAATCCCCGGTTAAGAACGATCCCTACTTATTCATATACTACAATTGTCATAAGAGGGTTTTAAGTTGTGTGCTTACTTAGTTCGCATCAAATTTTTGGCGCCGTTTGATAGGAGCATATTCATGCGACTTAAATGGCTTGTTCTCGTGCATTTACGTTATGTTTCTCTAGTTATTTTAGTCCTTTATGCTTCTTTTGTGTGTTTTCAGGTTCTAAGGGCTTAGGGAGCAAGAAAGTGCATTTTGAGGCTATTTGGGGCACTTTTGGGCATGGATTGGATAGCTTAATCATGGAGCAAAGAGGATGGACGAAATTGAAGCTTTGTATGCTCTTTGGGGACATCAAACAAAGGGCCTAGCCCAATCAAACAAATCCTTTGAGCCATGGAAAACCTCTAGCCCAATCAAACATATTATGCCATGCAAACCAACCTATTTTAGGCCCATTCTATGTACTTAAACCTTAGCCCTTTAAACTAGCCCTATTATCACTTATCACTTCCATTCACTTATCACTCACAACATATCATTCATTATCACTTAACATATCATTCATTTATCACTTAACATATCATTCACTTATCACTTATCATAACCATACACTTATCACTTATCATACTCATAATCATCTACACATTTCAACCATTTAAACATATGCATTTCAACTCACATGCACACCCACCTCTTTCCAACCTAATTCACATGCATTCACATGCTTTCACAACCTTTCCACATGCAATTTCTTCCACATGCATTCCCACTTTCCTAGTTCACACACACATGCACTCACATGCATTCACATGCATTTCCACCTTCCTACTTCATCATTTCACCACATTCTCCCTCTTTAACTCACATGCACCCAAACAAAGCCAACCTAGCTAACCCTACATGCATTATTTATTAACTCTTCATCATGCATCCACATTCATTCCAACACAAAACACACACATGCACTTATTCTTTCATCATTGCACCACCAATTCACCCACATGCATTTCCAACCATTCACACCCCTTTAATCATTCTCCTAGCTATCATTCACATGCTCTCCCATCCATTCTCTCCCTATATAAACCACACACACTTCATTCATTTGGATCATCTCATTCAATTCATCCCACACTTCCATTTCATTCAATTCCATCTCATTCACAACACAACACACCACAAACACTTCCAATTCCTTCTCTAGCCGTGAGTCTCCCTTAGAATCCAAAAACCATTCTTCCACTTCCATCACTCCTCATCCACTTCCATAATTCCACACTTCCATTCCCCCAAACCAACTATCCTTAGACCTTATGCTACAACGAAGAGGAAGATAAGAGGGCCTAAACGTTCATACAATTCAAGTTTGAGTTGTTGGAATGTTTAGGCGTTTCTTTGATTTCAATGTTTAATTTCAATTCTCTTTGTTTTGTACGTATGAGGAACTAAACCCCCCTTAGCTTGGGGGTGATTCGAAATATATGTTTATGCTTGCAATATGATTTGATTACTTTTAATTACGTTTCATACGTTGTGAATTCAATTTGTTTAACTATTTGATTGATATCCTATTTATGTATGTTTATTAAGAATGAACGCTTAATTTTCATGCATGAATTTGACGCTAGAATATAAGTGAGTTTCACGTAATAGTTATGAACTTATATTCACAAGTAGTGGAGGTTGCTTATAAACAATCGCGTTAAACAAATTCTTGGCATAAGTTTCATGCAATCATAGTAACGAATGCCTCGTCAACACTTATAGTTTTCATGATGCTTAATGATTCTTGCTTGTATCTCTATTATGCAATTCATGTAGGGAACTTGTGAGGAATGCTTTGGGTTGTCGTATGCAATCATCCAATTCATTAACTTAAGGAAAACTTGACTGTTAATTTAAGCGGACCTAATTAACCCGGGACGTTGAGAATTCATGGTTTAGAGAAAAGCAATTAGAAATCGTTTTGTATGCAAGTATAACATGTGTGGAGATGAACCCCTTGGCTAGCATCCAATCATTCCATTTCATCAATTTCATATTTACATTCTGTCTAGTTTATTAACTTGTTTTGTTATTTCAATTTTCGTCAAACCTCAATCCCCCTTTTTGCTTTAATGTTCAATTTAGTTAGAAATCAATCTAGTTTGTGTTTTTAAAGCATTTTGAGTCTTTTGGTTTGTCTTAGTGTTTTAATGTTTAGTTTCACATTCTTTGAGTCTAGTTTAGTGTTTTATATTGTTTTTACGTTTTTGAGTCAGTTTCAGGTTGGAACGGACCTTAAATCAAATTACAAGGAAGATGAGGAGCTGCTAAATGAGGAAGAGGAACACACGCAACCTATGGCAAGGGTGGAAACACCTTCGCCGCAGGCACCTATTGCTCTTACGCCATCCAATTTAGGTAAGGTTGTTCCAATGTTAATTATTGCTAACCCCGTTCCACTGAATGTCCCTATTCCTTGCAGGTTTCTGAACTCCAAGGAAGAAGAAGAAGGTGAGAAAGACATCTTGGAAGCCGTTCCAAAAGTGCAAAGTATGGAATATCAAGAATTCGTCAAAGAGGATGTTCTGGAGGCAAACAATCCCAAAGAAGTTGAATTTGACGACATTGGACAAGTCATAACCATCACATGCAATCTGACCAAGTCCAATATCCCTGAAACTTTCAAGGGAGTGGTGTTTGTCATTGAGTTCTTGTCGGAGCACACAGGTAAGCCGCCTCCCCGAATTTCAATTTTCTTTTATACTGATATGTTGTTAATGATCCAGGCACCCACTCTAGAATTTAAACCATTACCGGATCATCTCAAGTATCACCCGCCATTCAGAGATAAATTCCATGTCATGGGTCCAAAATGAGCCTAAGAAGGTTTCGTCCGGCTACAAGACGTAAAAGAAAGCGCTACTTGGGAGGCAACCCAATACAGTAAATAAAACTTTTGCTTGTTCATTGATTTTTTCGATAAATTACAATTGTATCTAAACATGGCAGAAAGACGGAGCCTTTACAAAGGTTGTGTACGTGAGGCCCCACTACGTGGCAACACTCTCGGAGCAAGAGGCATCGGAGCAGGAGGCATTGGAGCAGGAGGCATCGGAGCAGGAGGCTGATGCGAGATTTATACGCACACAAATTAAACCCTCTTTTTGACAATTGTAGTAAGTATGTAAGTAGGGATCGTTCAGGACCGGGGATTAGGAGGGATTGTTAATCACTTGGATTTCACTCAAAAACGTAAAAACACAATATAAAACACTATACTAGACTCAAAGAATGCAAAACTAAACTTTAAAACACTAAAACAAACCAAAAGACTCAAACAGCACCCAAAACACTCAAAACTGCCTTAAAAACACTTTCTGGGCAGTTTTGAGCACTTTGAGTACTTTGGACGAATTTGGGTAACAAATTGACTCAAAACACTTATAAACACAAACCAAAACACTTTCTAACTAATTTGAACAATAAAGTAAGGGGGGATTGAGTTTTGGACGAAATTAAACTAAATGCACATATTCTAATTAAAAACAGAATGTAAGTATGAAATTGATGGAATAGAATGGATGAGATGAAAGCTAGCTAAGGGGTTCATCTCCACATATGTTACACTTGCATAATAAAAAGATTTCCAAATGCATTTCAATAAACCATGAATTCTCAACGCCCCAAGTTAATTAGGTTCGCTTAAATTAACCCTCAGATTTTCCTAACGTTATTGAATTGGATGATTGCATACGACAATCCAAAACATTCCCCACAGGTCCCCTACATGATTGCATAATAGAGATACAAGAAAGAATCATTAAGTTCTATGAAAACCATAAGCATTGACGAAGCACTTGTTACTATGATTGCATGAAACTTATGCCAAGAATTTACTTAACGCGATTGAGATCATCAACCTTTACTACTTGTGAATATAATTCCATAACGATTAGGTGAAATTTCCTTATATCCTAGCATCCAATTTATGCATGAAAATTAAGCGTGCACTCTCAACCAACACACACAAATCAAGGTAATTCACATAGATAAGTAAATTGAATTCACAACGTATGAAACGCAATTAGAAGTAATCAAATCATATTGCAAGCATAAACATGTGTTTCGAATCCCCCCCCCCTAGCCAAGGGGGGGTTTAGTTCCTCATACGCACAAAACAAAGAGAATTGAAATTAAACATTGAAATCAAAGGAAAAGAAACACCTAGAAATTCCAAAGACGCGAACTTGAATTGCATGAATTTCCGAGCTTCCTTCTCCTCCTCCTTGGTGCGGAAAGGGTCTAGGGACAGGTTTTAGGGCCTTAGGTGTAGGGATGTATGGTTATGGAGGGATGTAGTAGTGTTTAGGGGAAGGGGATGGTGTGGCAAGGCTTAAAACTAAGGAGAAAGGTGTTTGGTGGCTGCGGCAAGGGTGTGGAGAGGTTTGGACGAATTTCTGGAGTGAATGAATGGGTATGAGGGGTGGTGATCTGATCTAGGGGTTAATATGAGTATATATAAGCACTTAAAACCCTAGGGTAATCAGATATGAGCTTGTGACAAGCTAGGACGGCTAGGAGACAAGCTAGGACGGCTAGTGACAAGGTAGGACAGCTAGGAGACAAGGTAGGACGACTAGTGACAAGTTAGGATGGCTAGTGACAAGCTAGGACGGCTAGGAGACAAGGTAGGACGGCTAGGAGACAAGGTAGGACGGCTAGGAGACAAGGTAGGACGGCTAGTGACAAGCTAGGACGGCTTGTTCTTCCAATACAGAAATTAGGCACCATGTGTGAATAGATAAAGCCTTCTAGAAATAAGGTTTTTAGGCCCCCTTGCAGCTCCCTAACTGAATTCAAGCCTTCAAATTCGTCCATCCTCATGCCTCCATGCTTGCACTATCCAATCTTGGCCCAAAAATGCTCTAGAATGCTCCAAATTGCTTCTTTTTGCATACTTTGACACTAAAACCTGAAATTGCACGAAAATGACTTTAAACACTAAACTAACTAAGGAAAAACAACATAAATGCATGAGAACAAGCCAATTAAGTCGCATAAAAATGCTCCTATCAAATTCCCCCACACTTAGCTTTTGCTAGTCCTCGAGCAAAACAAAGAAATAAAACAAGACAAAACAAACAAACATAATCTAAACCTTCCAACGTTTGCCTCAGGGATTTCCAATGCACATGACATGTTAAAGATTATCATTCCCACAGATTTGAGTCAATTTAACACTTAAGCACATGCTTAATCATAGTCACTACTTACTAGTTCACAATTAACCAATTAAAACAATGTTTTGAATGTAGTAACATGCCTTAGAGAATTCCCTCAATCCTTAATAGATTTGCACTCTATTTTCACTCAGATTTTCTAACTACACACCCTATACTAGTTATATGTGAGAGAATTGATGTAGATATAAAAACGAATGCTCACATATATGTATCACAAAGAACGCAATTTCCGGAGTTAATAGGCATGTTTAGATATGATCTAATGAATGGAATGCTACTACTTAGATGCGAGAACCAGTGACACCATATGCTCATACCAAATTCAAACTCAACAAATTGAAACACATAACACTCAAGATAGAAGTTTAAGGGTTGCAACGGGGCTTGGGGTAACAAAGAAAGGATAGGGAAAACAAACGTTCTTCAAGCATTAGTAAGCAAAGTAATGAAATTAAGACTTAGAATTCACTTAGTTTGCAGAAATTAACTTAAAAACACAAGGGGAAAACTTTAAACAACTTCTTGGGGCCGAATTCAACTTTTTGGACCCTTTCTTCAACAAACAACACCTTGGAACTCTTCAACTCTTTTCATACTTTTTTTTTTTTTCATTTTTTTTTTCTTTTTTTTTTTTCACGAATTTTTCTTTTCTTTTCTTTCTACCCGTGCTTATGGCACATAATTCTCAAAATAAAAACTTCCCCCACACTTGGTTTCTGCCATAAAGGAATTCCATTTGAATCATGCTTACTATTCTTTAAGAACGAGGGTATGGATAGTCCTAATCTAGGCTAGGTGAGGGTAATGTGGGTTAACAAAGAAAAGGCTAAACAAGGCTCAATGGGGTTAACACCTAAACATATAATGGAGTAGGGCACACGGCTTTTTGGCTAAAGTGGTGGTCACTACACAACTTCATCTTGAATATGTGTTATGCTAATCAATACCATGCTTTGAATGAAATGGGCATGACTTCTAGTGTTTGGAACTAAATGATGAAACGCCTTCTAAGTAGCAACCAAGCAAAGAATAATGAGATCATGCAACGATTTTAGAAAACAAAGAATGCACAGATTTTAACTCTCCAAATAAACGTTTAGGCTCAAGTCTCACAAGGTTGTAGCGTTAATTTGAGTTCCTTCCTTCAAGCATGTTACAAAAACTGATTTTTTTTCTTTTATGATTGCATGTGAATTCATAAGTTATAACCACAACCAAGCATAAACATAGAGTAAATCAAACTTTCATCCATGTTTAATCATTCTCTTTAACAGTCATGCGATTACAAACCGAATCCTCATCATTGTGTTGGAAGGTACCCTAAGACACAAACAAACACACAAAAACAACTCTTTTTGGTTTTTTTTAAAACAAATTTTTTTTATGGGATTTTCGAATTTTTAAGTCAACACATCCTAAAACACTCTAAAATAGCTTAAAAACACTTAAAAACAGTGGGAAACAAGTTTAGACATGTTAGGTGGTAATACCCTACGAATTTCATGCAAAAATATATCGAAACAGAATGTTACCCCCCCCACACTTAAACTAAACATTGTCCTCAATGTTTTAGACACAATTGAACACATTACTCATAATATAAAGTAAACAACAAAGGAAAGGGTTTAGGGACGCAAATCTGAGTGTGGAGCGATTCCTAAGTTCTTCCTTTGTTGATTGCATGGGTTGCCTCCCAAGTAGCGCTTGCTTTAACGTCTTCCAGCCGGACGAAACTTCCATTCAAACTTCCCTAGGTCCCACGGCATGGAATTGATCCTTGAATGGAAGGTGATACTTGAAGTGAACCGGCATTGGTTTGAATTCTAGTGTAGGTGCCTGATTCATCAAAATCAGCCAGTTAGTATAAAATGTAATGGAATTTGGAGAAGATGACTTACTTGTTTTGTCCGACAAGAACTCAATGACAAACACCACTCCTTTGAAAGTTTCAGGGATATTGGACTTGGCCAGATTACATGTGATGGTTATGACTTGTCCAATGTCATCAAATTCAACTTCTTTGGGTTTTATGGTTTCAAATATGTCCTCTTTGATGCCTTCTACATCTTCTCCAGCCACTACCTGCTCTTGAATCATTCTTCTTGGTGTACAAAGTCCTTTGAAGAATTCAACACCATCTAAAACTTGCTGTGTTGCACCAAGAATTGGAATAGCATTTTGCACCTTTGGGAAGGCTTCCACGATGTCCTTTTTACTCTCTTCTTGGTTGGGAATCAAAAACCTGCTAGGAAAAGGGACATTGGGTGGAATAACATCAGAATAACATGGAATTGGGACGTCCTTACTTGTGGTGGGTGGTTTAGAGGGCTTAGGGGGCTGCGGCAAGGGTTGTTCTACCCTTGCCGTGTGCATGCCTTCTTCCTCCTCCTCAATTAGCAGCTCCTCATCCACTTCTAGGCTATGTTTGGACATTTTTAGGTCAGCTCCAACCTCCATAGCACTTCCCAAAGTGATAGCATTATGGATTTCAAAATCTTCCTTCAAGTTTTCAATAGTTGAGTTAGGGAGTTTGCCTTGGTCACGAAATTGTCCTACGAACTCCACTATCTGCCCAATTTGCTTTTCCAAGTGGTTCAACCTTTTGTCTCGATTTTGCATTGCTTTCTTTTGATTTTCTTGCCCCTGAGACAAATTGGTGAGTAACTTAATAAGCGTATCATTATACAAAGACGCACCTGAATTTGTTTGGGCAGGTTGTATATGAGGTTGTGGTGGCTGCATAGGGCTTGAATAGAACTCCTCATATGGCTGCCAATATCCTTCTTGTTGGACTTTTTGAGATTCCCACCACATAGAGTTTGAATGATCACTCCAATCTGAATTGTACATGTTGGAAAACAAATTGTTCCTTGATTGATTATGATCTTGATATCCCCAGGTATTAAAATTCTCCCAACTTCTTTGTGGACATAGATTTGCTTGACATTCTTGCCTATAAGGAGCACCAAATGTAGGGACAGTTTGCATTGTGGACCCTTTAGCATACTGTGATAACTGACACGTAAGATTTGCTATTTGAGCTTGAAGGTTAGCAATTGCCATGTCTTGCTTCTCTAGTACCTGAAATCAAAGAAATAAAACTAAATCAAATATCAAAAGAAAAATAAACAAAGTCCAAGATATGTTCACGAATTGGATGAGAACTCCGAGTCATAAACTAGTACCTAAAACAAGAAACAAAACAAGATTAAGAATCTGGAATAAAATAAAACAAACGAAAATAAAACAATCCAAGGGATTAGCAAAGTTGCTAATCCCCGGCAACGGCGCCAAAATTTGATGCGAGATTATACGCACACAAATTAAACCCTCTTTTTGACAATTGTAGTAAGTATGTAAGTAGGGATCGTTCAGGACCGGGGATTAGGAGGGATTGTTAATCACTTGGATTTCACTCAAAAACGTAAAAACACAATATAAAACACTATACTAGACTCAAAGAATGCAAAACTAAACTTTAAAACACTAAAACAAACCAAAAGACTCAAACAGCACCCAAAACACTCAAAACTGCCTTAAAAACACTTTCTGGGCAGTTTTGAGCACTTTGAGTACTTTGGACGAATTTGGGTAACAAATTGACTCAAAACACTTATAAACACAAACCAAAACACTTTCTAACTAATTTGAACAATAAAGTAAGGGGGGATTGAGTTTTGGACGAAATTAAACTAAATGCACATATTCTAATTAAAAACAGAATGTAAGTATGAAATTGATGGAATAGAATGGATGAGATGAAAAGCTAGCTAAGGGGTTCATCTCCACATATGTTACACTTGCATAATAAAAAGATTTCCAAATGCATTTCAATAAACCATGAATTCTCAACGCCCCAAGTTAATTAGGTTCGCTTAAATTAACCCTCAGATTTTCCTAACGTTATTGAATTGGATGATTGCATACGACAATCCAAAACATTCCCCACAGGTCCCCTACATGATTGCATAATAGAGATACAAGAAAGAATCATTAAGTTCTATGAAAACCATAAGCATTGACGAAGCACTTGTTACTATGATTGCATGAAACTTATGCCAAGAATTTACTTAACGCGATTGAGATCATCAACCTTTACTACTTGTGAATATAATTCCATAACGATTAGGTGAAATTTCCTTATATCCTAGCATCCAATTTATGCATGAAAATTAAGCGTGCACTCTCAACCAACACACACAAATCAAGGTAATTCACATAGATAAGTAAATTGAATTCACAACGTATGAAACGCAATTAGAAGTAATCAAATCATATTGCAAGCATAAACATGTGTTTCGAATCCCCCCCCCCTAGCCAAGGGGGGGTTTAGTTCCTCATACGCACAAAACAAAGAGAATTGAAATTAAACATTGAAATCAAAGGAAAAGAAACACCTAGAAATTCCAAAGACGCGAACTTGAATTACATGAATTTCCGAGCTTCCTTCTCCTCCTCCTTGGTGCGGAAAGGGTCTAGGGACAGGTTTTAGGGCCTTAGGTGTAGGGATGTATGGTTATGGAGGGATGTAGTAGTGTTTAGGGGAAGGGGATGGTGTGGCAAGGCTTAAAACTAAGGAGAAAGGTGTTTGGTGGCTGCGGCAAGGGTGTGGAGAGGTTTGGACGAATTTCTGGAGTGAATGAATGGGTATGAGGGGTGGTGATCTGATCTAGGGGTTAATATGAGTATATATAAGCACTTAAAACCCTAGGGTAATCAGATATGAGCTTGTGACAAGCTAGGACGGCTAGGAGACAAGCTAGGACGGCTAGTGACAAGGTAGGACAGCTAGGAGACAAGGTAGGACGACTAGTGACAAGTTAGGATGGCTAGTGACAAGCTAGGACGGCTAGGAGACAAGGTAGGACGGCTAGGAGACAAGGTAGGACGGCTAGGAGACAAGGTAGGACGGCTAGTGACAAGCTAGGACGGCTTGTTCTTCCAATACAGAAATTAGGCACCATGTGTGAATAGATAAAGCCTTCTAGAAATAAGGTTTTTAGGCCCCCTTGCAGCTCCCTAACTGAATTCAAGCCTTCAAATTCGTCCATCCTCATGCCTCCATGCTTGCACTATCCAATCTTGGCCCAAAAATGCTCTAGAATGCTCCAAATTGCTTCTTTTTGCATACTTTGACACTAAAACCTGAAATTGCACGAAAATGACTTTAAACACTAAACTAACTAAGGAAAAACAACATAAATGCATGAGAACAAGCCAATTAAGTCGCATAAAAATGCTCCTATCAGAGGCATAGGAGCGGGAGGCACCGAAGATAGATCATTCAAGGCCCCAAACCTTAGTGGAACGCTGGATGACCCAGGAAAGAGGTGCCTCTGGAAGAAAGCTGCAAACCGTTGACGGTCATCAAGCTCATCAAGCTTCCTCTTCATGCCTGTTGAATAATTGTTGGCAAGCACGTGCAAACTTCGGTTCTCATACTTAAGCTGTTTGATCTCCTGCTTAAGACTCTCCACCTCCGCCATCAAGGATTCAACCTGACGGGAGCGAGCAAGAAGGCGTTGGCCCATGTTGGACACAGAGCCAGCGCACTGAACACTCAGAGCCAGGGATTCTTGAACGGCCAACTCATCAGACCGTCCGGAAAGCAGCTGACTGTCTTTGGGAGTGAGGAGGTTCCGAGCCACTATCGTAGCCGTTGTGGGATCCGTCATCACAGAGTCCTCATCTGTAAGAGGACCATGAGAAGATAAGAAAGACGGGCACCATACCTTATCCTGACGCGGCGCAACAGGATCACTGCTTAGACTCAAATCTAAGCAAATGTTCGATGGGTTGGATGAGCTAGCCATTGTTCAAGAAGTTAAAAGAGAAGGGTTAGATGGAGGAAAATCTCGACGGGCCGAAGATGATTTTTGGGAAGTCTTCAAAGTGTGCAGATAGAGGTGATCGATCACCTCTATTAAAGGAGAGGCGTTCACCGATTCAGAAATGAAGAGACACCACTCTTCAAAACCGGATTTCCCGGCGTAAAGATCGCCAGCTCTTCAGACGCAATCCAGGCTTTTCAGAAAGCGTGTGCAAATTTGTCAAAAGCTCCCAGCTTTTCAGAAGACGCGTGGAAGGCGAGAAATCAGCTGAACACTTTAGCCGACAAACGTGGGTGAAAAGCCGAAAGCTCCCAGCTTTCCAGAAAGCGAGTGCAACTTTGTCAAAAGCTCCCGGCTTTTCAGAAGACGCGTGCCACTTTGTCAAAAGCTCCCAGCTTTTCAGAAGACGCGTGGAAGACATTGCCGCATCCGCACTGCCATTTGCCATTACAATGCCTATATACATCAACATTCATGGCAAAGCATATACCCAGAAGCGCATAACTTTCCTTCTCGGCCAAAAATGTAAGCTGCAACCAACCCGCACAAACATGCTCAGTTTTCTCCTTCTCTTGAGAACACACTTTCAACCATGGATGTATCCCCCAAAGAAGATACCAAAGGCCCGGAGAACAAAGGAGGCAAGAGGAAACGGTGGATCGAAGCATGTCGATTCATTCGCTGCCTCTTCGAAAGCAAAGGTATCTCATATCATCAAGGGCGAAAGCAAAGGTATCTCATATCATGCTCTTTCCCTGTCTTTTCCTTTGTCCTTGATATTACTTGCATGGCAAAGTGAAAGAAGCAATCAACCGGCACTTGGAGTCTATCGGGACTCTATTCCCTGGTTGCTTACCTAGCCTTGCTGAGCTATCCTCTAACCCTCTTCAATACGAATTGGAGAGATTGAACAAAGAAACAGATAAGAGGAGGAAGCTCAGACCTTCGGGGGAAACCAAAAGAATCCTGCTGCCCAGTTCAAGAGTAGCACAAAGGAAAATCAATGATCGGAGGAAACCAAAAGAATCTCCAGCTCAGTTCAAGAGTAGCCTGTGGAAAAACTCAAGATGAAGCCTCACTGAAATCACCAAGGAGAAGATGGAACGAACACTCCATAACCAGATTTGCATCTCTAAACTCTTCTCTTTGTTAGATACATTCTGCCATGATTAGTATGTTTAATTGCTGTTTATATGTTTGTTTGTGTTTAGTGTGGTTTTTAACATTGAGGACAATGTTTGATTTAAGTGTGGGGGAGTTTCTAAAGTGTTTTGATGCAAATTCGTAGGGTTTTATCCACCATAACTTCAAATGTTGTTTCTTGCTGTTTTTAAGTGTGTTTAGTGTGTTTTGAGTTAAAAATTCGAAAATCACATAAAAATTTGAAAAGCCTAAAAAGAGTGTTTGAGTCATTTTTGTGTCGTAGGTCACCTTCCAACACAATGATAAGGATTTGGTTTCTAATTGCATGACTGTTAAAAAGAGTTATAAACATGGAGAAAAGTTTGATTTACTCTTCGTATATGCTTGGTTATGGTTATAATGTATGACTTCACATGCAATCATAAAAGAAAAAAATTAGTTATGTAACATGTTTGAAGGAAGGAACTCAAACAAACGCTACAACCCTGAGAGACTTGAGCCTATAATGTTCTTTGGAGAGTATAATCTGTGATTTCTTGTTTTCCAAAGTTGTTGCATGATCTCATTATTCTTTGCTTGGTTACTACTTAGAAGGCGTTTCATCATATAGTTCCAAATGCTAGAACTCATGCCCATTTCATTCAAAGCATGTTATTGATTTGCATAACATATATCAAGATGAAGTTGTGTAGTTGCCACCATAGCCAAATAGCCTCACTTCCCATATTTCGTATTTGTTGTAAGTTTTAACCCCGTTGAGCCTTGTGTAGCCTTTATTCTTTGTTTACCCACATTTTCCTCACCTAGCCTAGTTTAGGACAATCCACACCCTTGTTCTTAAAAGATAGTGAGCATAACTTAAATGAATTCCTTTTGAGTTACATTATGCAAGAAAATGAGTGTGGGGGAGTAAAAGTTTGTTCTTACGTTTATATGTATGTTTTAAGATTCAAAAGAAAAAGAAGAAGAAAAAAAAAAAAGGAGAGAAAAAGAGAAAAAAAAAAAAAGAGTGAAAATAAGTAAGGATGAACTCACGAGCGTTGATGGTTGAAGAAAGGGTCCAAAAAGTGAATATGGCCCTAAGTTTTGTGTGACTTTCCCTTGGGTGTTCAAAGTTGACTTCTGCGTTCTTAAGGGAATTCTAAGTGCCTGATTCAATACTTTGCTCACTATTGCTTTAAGAATGTTTGTTTATCCTTCACCTTTCATTGTTAGCCAATACCCCAAGCCCCGTTACAACCCTTGACTTCTATCTTGAGTGTTGTGTATTTCAATTGTGGAGTTTGAACTTGGTATGAGCATATGGTGTCACTAGTGCTCGCGTCTAAGTAGTAGCATTCCATTCATGAGATCATATTCATGTCATTATCGTAAATCCAGAAAATGCTTTCTTTGTTATAAGATATGTGAGATACTAGTCTTTCATGTTTACATCAATCTCTCACATATAACTAGTGTAGGGTGTGTAGTCAGAAAATCTGTGTGAAAATAGAGTGCATTCTAGTAAGGAATTGAGGAAATTCTCTAAGGCATGTTACTACATTCGAAATGTGTTTTAAATGCTTAATTGTGAACGAATATGTGGTGACTATGATTAAGAATGTACTTAAGTGTAAAGATGGCTAAATTCTGTGGGAATAATGATTTTTAACTTGTCATGTGCATTGGAAATCCCTGAAACGATTGTTGGAATGTGTAGGTTGTGTTTTACGTGTTTAGTGTCGTTTTGTTTATTTGTTTTTATTTTGTTTTGCTCGAGGACTAGCAAAAGATAAGTGTGGGGGAGTTTGATAGGAGCATATTCATGCGACTTAAATGGCTTGTTCTCGTGCATTTACGTTATGTTTCTCTAGTTATTTTAGTCCTTTATGCTTCTTTTGTGTGTTTTCAGGTTCTAAGGGCTTAGGGAGCAAGAAAGTGCATTTTGAGGCTATTTGGGGCACTTTTGGGCATGGATTGGATAGCTTAATCATGGAGCAAAGAGGATGGACGAAATTGAAGCTTTGTATGCTCTTTGGGGACATCAAACAAAGGGCCTAGCCCAATCAAACAAATCCTTTGAGCCATGGAAAACCTCTAGCCCAATCAAACATATTATGCCATGCAAACCAACCTATTTTAGGCCCATTCTATGTACTTAAACCTTAGCCCTTTAAACTAGCCCTATTATCACTTATCACTTCCATTCACTTATCACTCACAACATATCATTCATTTATCACTTAACATATCATTCATTTATCACTTAACATATCATTCATTTATCACTTAACATATCATTCACTTATCACTTATCATAACCATACACTTATCACTTATCATACTCATAATCATCTACACATTTCAACCATTTAAACATATGCATTTCAACTCACATGCACACCCACCTCTTTCCAACCTAATTCACATGCATTCACATGCTTTCATAACCTTTCCACATGCAATTTCTTCCACATGCATTCCCACTTTCCTAGTTCACACACACATGCACTCACATGCATTCACATGCATTTCCACCTTCCTACTTCATCATTTCACCACATTCTCCCTCTTTAACTCACATGCACCCAAACAAAGCCAACCTAGCTAACCCTACATGCATTATTTATTAACTCTTCATCATGCATCCACATTCATTCCAACACAAAACACACACATGCACTTATTCTTTCATCATTGCACCACCAATTCACCCACATGCATTTCCAACCATTCACACCCCTTTAATCATTCTCCTAGCTATCATTCACATGCTCTCCCATCCATTCTCTCCCTATATAAACCACACACACTTCATTCATTTGCATCATTCAATTCATCCCACACTTCCATTTCATTCAATTCCATCTCTCCATTCTCACACCACAAATAACCACTTCCCCTTAGAATCCAAAACCATTCTTCCATTTCCACCACTCCTCATCCACTTCCATAATTCCACACTTTCATTCCCCCAAACCAACTATCCTTAGACCTTATGCTACAACGAAGAGGAAGATAAGAGGGCCTAAACGTTCATACAATTCAAGTTTGAGTTGTTGGAATGTTTAGGCGTTTCTTTGATTTCAATGTTTAATTTCAATTCTTTTTGTTTTGTACGTATGAGGAACTAAACCCCCCTTAGCTAGGGGGTGATTCGAAATATATGTTTATGCTTGCAATATGATTTGAGTACTTTTAATTACGTTTCATAAGTTGTGAATTCAATTTGTTTAACTATTTGATTGATATCCTATTTATGTATGTTTATTAAGAATGAACGCTTAATTTTCATGCATGAATTTGACGCTAGAATATAAGTGAGTTTCACGTAATAGTTATGAACTTATTTTCACAAGTAGTGGAGGTTGCTTATAAACAATCGCGTTAAACAAATTCTTGGCATAAGTTTCATGCAATCATAGTAACGAATGCCTCGTCAACACTTATAGTTTTCATGTTGCTTAATGATTCTTGTAGGGAACTAGTGAGGAATGCTTTGGGTTGTCGTATGCAATCATCCAATTCATTAACTTAAGGAAAACTTGACGGTTAATTTAAGCGGACCTAATTAACCCGGAGTGGTGAGAATTCATGGTTTATTGAAATGCAATTAGAAATCTTTTTATTATGCAAGTGTAACATGTGTGGAGATGAACCCCTTGGCTAGCATCCACTCATTCCATTTCATCAATTTCATATTTACATTATGTTTTAATTGCAATTTGTTCATTTAGTTTAATTCCGTCCAAAACTCAATCCCCCTTTACTTTATTGTTCAATTTAGTTAGAAATCATTTTAGTTTGTGTTTTTAAAGCATTTTGAGTCTTTTGTTTTGTCTTAGTGTTTTAACGTTTAGTTTCACATTCTTTGAGTCTAGTTTAGTGTTTTATATTGTTTTTTTTAAGTCAAATCCAAGTGATTAACAATCCCTCCTAATCCCCGGTCTAGAACGATCCCTACTTACGTACTTACTACAATTGACAAAAAGAGGGTTTAATTTATGCGCGTACAAATCTCGCATCAACGTTTAGGCTCAAGTCTCTCAGGGATGTAGTGTTAGTTTGAGTTCATTCCTTCAAGCATGTTACAAAAACTAATTTTTTTTTTTTTTTGTGATTACATGTGAATTCGTAAACTATAACTACAACAAAGCATAAACCAAAGAGTATATCAAACTTCCATCCATGTTTGTAACTTTCTTTAATAGTCATGCAATTAAAAACCAAATCCTCATCATTGTGTTGGAAGGTACCCTAAGACACAACAAACACACAAAAACAACTCTTTTTTGGCTTTTTCAAAACACTTTTTTCAATTTTTTTTCCAAATTTTCGGATTTTTACTTCAACACACACCAAAACAGCTTAAAATGCACTAAAAACACTTAAAAACAGTGAGAAACAACATTAGAAGTGATAGGTGATAGAATCCCACGAATTTTGCATAAAAGCACTTGTTTACCCCCCCACACTTAAATCAAACATTGTCCTCAATGTTTCACACAAAGACTCACATAAAAGCAAACAAATCACAAACAACTAAGCATAACAAAATAAAGCAGCAAAGAGAAGGGTTTAGAAACGCAAATCTGGGTTTGGAGTGAAAGTTCCATCTTCTCCTTGTCGAATACATGGGTTGCCTCCCAAGAAGCGCTTGCTTTAACGTCTTCCAGCCGGACGAATACACCATGCTAAGCTTCACTAGTAGTACCCACGGCATGGAGGGGTACATCATCCACCACATGCTCCTCGAAATTCTCATAGTAGGGTTTTACTCGATGGCCATTCACCTTGAACTCCTGTCCTGTTTTCAAGCTTTGAACTTGGACTGCACTATAAGGAAAGACATTAGTAATAACAAACGGGCCAACCCACTTAGAACGCAACTTACCAGGAAACAAGCGAAGGCGGGAATTAAAGAGTAGCACTTTCTGCCCAATGGAGAATGATTTGCCTCGAATCATCTTATCATGGAAAGCCTTGGTCTTCTCCTTGTAAATTCAAGCGTTGTCATACGCCTCGTTCCTAATCTCTTCTAATTCATTCAATTGGAGCTTCCTGTGAAGTCCAGCGACATCAATGTCCATGGTGAATGTCTTGATGGCCCAATGCGCCTTGTGCTCCAATTCTACAGGAAGATGGCATGGTTTAAGTTCAAGGGAAGGTGGCTGCACAACTGAAGGAATGGGCTTATCAGTCGAAAGTGGAATTGAAATTGGGTCCGAGGACTTACCAGATTGTAGTGGCAATGACTCAAGGGCAGCCACTCGCTCCACCATGTCATCACTAGGGGGCACGGCATGGTGCTCACCATGCATGCCGTGGGTATGCACCTGCCTTACTTGTCTTTGATTTCCATTCCTTTTGTAATGACCAATTCGAGTGCATCTTCGTTCAATTGTTCAAAATGGTCTTGCGCCAACGAATCAATTACATCAATAGCAAAACATGAATGATCATCAAGAGGGTACTTAATAGATTCAGAAAGATTGAAATTAATCACTTCCCCATCAAATTCCATTGTCAAAGTCCCGTTAAACACATCAATCTTTGTGCGGGCGGTTTTCATAAAGGGCCGGCCAAGAAGAATTGGCAATGACGGGGCATGGTTTGATTCTTCCATTTCCAATACGTAGAAGTCCGCCGGAAAGATTAGATGATTAACCTGCACTAACACATCTTCCAAAACACCCTTTGGATAGGCATTAGATCTATCGGCCAATTGAATAATCACACCATCATTTTTTAACTCACCTAGGTTCATAGATGCATAAATCGAGTAAGGCATAACATTAATAGATGCACCTAAGTCTAGCATGGCATGTTCAAACCGATTATTGCCAATAACACAAGGAATTGTAAAACTACCCGGATCTTTGCATTTATGGGGCAATTTACGTTGCAAGATGGCTGAGACATTTTCACTTACCTTGACAATCTCTTTGTTCGAAATTCTCTTCCTAGTGGTGCAAAGTTCTTTTAAAAACTTAGCATACCTTGGAACTTGCTTAATTGCATCCAAAAGTGGTATATTGACTTGTACTTTTCTAAATGTCTCTAAAATGTCTTTTTCAGCTTCCTCCTTCTTTGTTTGCATGAATCTGCGAGGAAAGGGTACATTTGGAGGAATAGCATTAGAAATAATCGAACTTGGAACATTCTTACCCTTGGAAGCCGAATGGTGTAGGTTAGGTGATGCGAAATAGATAAGCACACAAATTAAACCCTCTTTTTGTCAAATTGTAGTAAAGATGTAAGTAGGGATTGCTAAACACTTGGAAACTGACTTAAAAACTCAAAAACAAAGTTTAAAACACTAAACTCGACTCAAAGAATGCAAAACTAAAAGTTAAAACACTTAAACAAACCTAAAACCCAAAACAGCAACTAGAAGACTCAAAACTGCCTAAAAAACACTTTCTGGGCAGTTTTGAGCACCTACACTAATTTGGACGAAATTGGATGAAAACTTGAATCAAAATACTTAGAAACACAAATCAAAACACTTTCTAACTAATCTAAAACTTCAAATTAAAGGGGGATTTGTTTTGGACGAAAATTTAACATAAAACAGAAACTTTAAACTAAACAGATTGTAGAATGTTTTTGGATAAAAAGGATGGATAAAAGGCTAGTTAGGAGGTTCTTCTCCACACATGTCACACTTGCAAACAAAACGATTTTCAGTTGTTCTTCCAATAAATTATAAATACTCAACGCCCCAAATTAACCGTGAATTGCACTAATTAACCCTCAATTTTTCCACAAGTTATTAAGTTGGATGATTGCATACGACAACCCAAAACATTCCCTACAAGTTCCCTACATGAATTGCATAATAGAGATACAAGCAAGAATCATTAAGTTCTATGAAAAACATAAGCATTGACGAAGCATTCGTTACAATGAATTGCATGAAACTTATGCTAAGAATTCATTTAACGCGATCGTTTTCAAGCGACCTTCACTACTTGTGATTATAAGATTGTAACTATTAGGTGAAACTCCCTCATAATCTAGCATCATATTCATGCATGAAAACTAAGCATGCACTCTCAATCAACATACACAAATAAGTTATCAATCAAATAGATGAATGAATTGCATCCACAACTTATGAAATAACAACTAAATGTAATCAAATCATATTGCAAGCATGTACATGGTTTCGAATTCCCCCCTAACCAAGGGGGTTTAGTTCCTCATACTCACAACACAAAGAATATCAAAATTAAACATGGAATTCAACGGAAAGACAACACCTAAAACGTTCCAGCAATCCTCAATTGAATGGCATGAACGTCCCAAGCTTTTTCTCCTCCTCTTGTTTGCGGCACAAGAACTAGGACAGGTTCTAGGGGTTATTTAGATGGATGAGTAGGTAAGGAATGATATGGTAGTGTTTAGGGGACATGGGGGTTGCGGCAAAGTGTGAAAATATGGCAGATTTGTGGAGGAAGGCTGTGGCAAGGGGGCTGAATATATTTTGACGAATTTCTGATTTGTGGAGAGGGTGATCTCCGCGGCATGGTGGTAAAACACATATATATAGGCAGCCAAACCCTAAAGAAATCAGGTTAGACAAATGGGCTAGGGTTTAGGTGCGGCATAGGCTTAGGGTCCACAAGGAGTTAGGGTTTAGGTCATCTAAAAGCCCAAAGCCAAGAATAGAAACCTCCAAGAATAGAAACTTCCAACTTTAGAAACTTTGGTTGCCAATTCCGACTTCTTTGCTCTTCACTTTCATTTCTTCATTTCTTAAGCTCCTTTGACCTTCAACCTCGTCCATTCCTCGTGCTCCATTTGCATACACCACATTCCAGCTCAGTTTTGCTCCAAAAGCTCCAAATTGCATCATTTCATGTAATATGTCCTTTAAACCTGAAAACACATGAAAGTAGCTTAAAAGACTACTTTAACGAAGAAAACATAACAAAAATGCATAAGAACTAGCTAACTAAGGCGCATAAATATGCTCCTTGATGTGAAAATTATACGCACACAATTTAAACCCTCTTTTTGTCAATTGTAGTGAAGAATGTAAGTAGGGATCGTTCTTAACCGGGGATTAGGAGGGATTGCAAAATCACTTGGAAACTGACTCAAAAACGTAAAATAAAGTTTGAAACACTAAACTAGACTCAAAGAATGCGTAACTAAACAATAAAAACACTCAAACAAATCAAAAGACTCAAAACAGCCCCAAAACACTCAAAACTGCCTTAAAATCACTTTCTGGGCAGTTTTGAGCACTTTGGTAACTTTGGACGAAATTGAGTAATAGAATGAATCAAAATGCTTAAAAACACAAACTAAGATACTTTCTAACTAAAATGACTTAACAAAGAAAAGGGGGATTGGTTTTGGATGAAATTGAAAACAAAACAAATACTTGGGAACAAAATAGATTGTAAAATGAAGAATGATGAGAAACTAGTTAGTGGGTTCCTTATCCACACATGAACATATGCATATAATCGAATCCACATGGACTAATTGGACCTATATAATTACTTGTTTTGCAAGAACTCTTTACTAGGGAAATAAAACTAATCAATGTAGGCAGATTTGTTGTTGTAACTTAAAAGCATAAGGAAATGAAGTAAACACAAATAAATGAATCAACAACTAATAAAATGAGATAGTCTCAATGGAGATGAAGCTAGGGATTCGATTTCACCATTGCTAAACCAAGTCCATGTTTGTTAAGTCAAAACGTATTCAACTCTCCAATCTGCAACTAGGGTTCGTTTTACTTATTTATGATCATCCATTTGATGTGTGGTTGTGATCAAGTACTCCTAATATGCAACCTAGTTGTGATGTTCAACTTAGATTAGCAAGTAAGAATCCATTAAGAACAAGAAAACTTCAAAGAATCAAAGAAATCACATGGCAGGATGTATGCATAGCAGTTTCTTCATTCATTCACATGTCTACCAAGATTAAGCATGATGTGTACTATAACCTTGATCAAATAATTCATAAGCAGCCCTAATGGTGATCAAACATTAAGATTAACAAACAAATTAAACTATAAAATCAGTGAATGAAACAAGAACACAGATTGGTGAATCAAATACTTTAACTTAATAACATGGAATAGTTTTGCAAGACTACATCGAATCCACCCCTAGCCAAAGGGGGATTTAGTTCTTTATAACATTGAAATCAAAGAAACACCTAAACATTCCAACAACTCAAACATGAATTGTATGAACGTTTAAGCACTCTTTTCTTCCATTCCTCAAACATACAAAACAAAGAGAGTTGAATTTAAACATTGAAATCAAAGAATCACCTAAACATTCCAACAACTCAAACTTGAATTGTATGAACGTTTAGGCCCTCTTCTCTTCCTCTTCTCTTCCTCTTCGTTGTAGCATAAGGTCTAGGGATAGTTGGTTGGTGGGATGGAAGTATGGTGTTTGGATTGTAAGGGAGAGCACGGCAAGGGTGGTTTGATGTCTACATTCTGAAATGGAAGAAGTGTGTGACTGAAATGTGTATGAATGAGAGTTAATGAGAATGAATGCAATGGATGCTTATTTATAGGTAAAATGGGGGGGACATGACAGCTAGGAGGAGGAATATATGCATGTGCAAAGCTGGAAATGCAAGCAGAAAATGGAAAGGAATGCATGTGCACGGCAATGATGGTGTTTTCTTGTGGTGAATCTGAAATGGGAGAGCATGTGGATTAAAGGGGTAATGATGATGAATGCATGTTAATTAAAGCTAGAGTGATGATGATGAATGCATGTGGAATGGCTGAAATGAATGATTATGGATGCATGTGCAATGTTTTAAAGTATGGAATGCATGTGAATATGATGGAAATCTGATGGGAACTCACAGCAAGGATGATTTCTGGTGGTGAATGGGTGTATGTGTGAATGATTAAAGGAACATGTGGGTTGGAAATGATGAAAGAAATGCATGTGAGTGACAACTAGATATGTTGATGATGATATGGATGGTTCTTTGCATGGCTTTTGAAGTGATTGTGGGCTTTGGAATTGGAAGGAAATGCATGGCCTTGGGGTTGGTTTAAGAGAGAATGGGCTAGGCCCTTTGTTTTATGTCCAAAATGAATACAAGGCCTTCAAATTCGTCCAACACTTTGGCTCCAATCATATGCTATCCATTCCAAGCCCAATTTTGCTCCAAAATGTGATGCGAGATTTATACGCACACAAATTGAACCCTCTTTTTGACAATTGTAGTAAGTATGTAAGCAGGGATCGTTCAGGACCGGGGATTAGCAGGGATTGTTAATCACTTGGATTTCACTCAAAAACGTAAAAACACAATATAAAACACTATACTAGACTCAAAGAATGCAAAACTAAACTTTAAAACACTAAAACAAACCAAAAGACTCAAACAGCACCCAAAACACTCAAAACAGCCTTAAAAACACTTTCTGGGCAGTTTTGAGCACTTTGGTGAATTTGGACGAATTTGTATAACAAATTGAATCAAAACACTTATAAACACAACCTAAAACACTTTCTAACTAATTTGGACATTAAAGTAAAGGGGGATTGAGTTTTTGACGAAATTAACTAAAATGCACAGATTGTATTTAAAAACAGATTGTAAAGATGAATGTGATGGAATTGAATGAATGAATGCTAGCCAAGGGGTTCATCTCCATACATGTTATACTTACATATAAAACGAATCTAATTGCTTCTCAATAAACCATGAATTCTCAACGCCCCGGGTTAATTAGGTCCGCTTAAATTAACCGTCAAATTTTCCTTAAGTTAATGAATTGGATGATTGCATACGACAACCCAAAGCATTCCTCACAAGTTCCCTACATGAATTGCATAATAGAGATACAAGCAAGAATCATTAAGCATCATGAAAACTATAAGTGTTGACGAGGCATTCGTTACTATGATTGCATGAAACTTATGCCAAGAATTCGTTTAACGCGATTGTTTATAAGCAACCTCCACTACTTGTGAATATAAGTTCGTAACTATTAGGTGAAACTCACTTATATTCTAGCGTCATATTCATGCATGAAAATTAAGCGTATACTCTCAATAAACATACGTAAATAAGTTATCAATCAAACAGTTAAACAAATTGAAGCCACAACTTATGAAACGCAATTAGAAGTAATCAAATCAAAATGCAAGCATAAACATATATTTCGAATCCCCCCCTAGCCAAGGGGGTGTTTAGTTCCTCATACGTACAAAACAAAGAGAATTGAAATTAAACATTGGAATCGAGGAAAAGAAACACCTAAACATTCCAACAACTCAAACTTGAATTGTATGAACGTTTAGGCACTCTTCTCCTCCTCTTCGTTGTAGCACAAGGTCTAAGGATAGGTTTGGAGGGATGGGGAGTTATGGATGGTGTAGAATGATGTGTTTAGGATAGGGATGGATGTAGGGGACCTCAAGGCTTCTTTTTGGGCAGAAAATATGAAGAATGGTGAAGTATGGACGTGTTATAGAGAGGGGATGAATTTCTGGCGTGAATGGTGAATGAATTGTGTATGAATGGGAATGAATCCATTGTGGCTGCAATGGATGCTTATTTATAGGTGAAAAGGAGGGAATATGACAGCTAGGAACTTGGTGGAAATCTGGAATGGTGATGGGAGATGCATGTGGCTGATTTGTGAAGGGAATGCATGTGGATTAAAGTGGAATGACAGCTAGGTTATGATGATGAATGCATGTGCAAAGTTGGTTGAATGATTATGGGTGCATGTGGCTGATTTATATGAAGGGAATGCATGTGGAATGAATGTGTGAATGATGGCAGATTGTGTATGTGAATGATTAGGGTGAATGTGCATGTGCTTTGACAGCTAGGTTGAATAAATTAAAGGGAGTGCATGTGGCTTGGCTGGAATGATTGGAATGCAATCTGAAATGGGATGTGTTGGTGTGAATTTCTGGTACAAAGGGCCTCCTTTGCTCTTCAATTTCGTCCATCTACTTGGCTTCAAGTATATGCAATCCATTTAACGCCCCAAACTACTCCAAAATGCACCAAAATGCACCCTTTTGCATACTTTGCCCTTAGAACCTGAAAACACACAAAAGAAGCATAAAGGACTAAACTAACTAAAGAAACATAACGTAAATGTACGAGAACAAGCCATTTAAGTCGCATGAATATGCTCCTATCAAAATGCTCCAAAATGCATCTTTTTGCTTCCTTAGCCATATGACCCTAAAAACACACGAAAATGGCTTAAACTACTAAAACAACTATGAATTAACAACATAGATGCACAAAAACAAGCTAAGTAAGTCGCCTAAATATGCTCCTATCAAACTCCTCCACACTTATCTTTTGCTAGTCCTCGAGCAAAACAGAATAAAAACAAATAAACAAAACGACACTAAACACGTAAAACACAACCTACACCTTCCAACAATCGTTTCAGGGATTTCCAATGCACATGACAAGTTAAAAATCATTATTCCCACAGAATTTAGCCATCTTTACCCTTAAGTACATTCTTAATCATAGTCATCACATACTAGTTCGCAATTAAGCATTTAAAACCATGTTTTGAATGTAGTAACATGCCTTAGAGAATTTGCTCAATTCCTTTCAAGATATGCACTCAATTTTCACTCAGATTTTCTAACTACACACCCTAATCTAGTCATATGTGAGAAGATTGATGTAAACATGAAAACGAACACTCACATATATGTATCACAAAGAACGCAATTTTTGGAGTTAATAAGCATGTTTAGATATGATCTCGTGAATGGAATGCTACTACTTAGACGCGAGAACCAGTGACACCATATGCTCATACCAAGTTCAAACTCCACAAATTGAAACACATAACACTCAAGATTGAAGTCACGGGTTGTAATGGGGCTTGGGGCGTGTGGATAACAACGAAGGGATATGGAAAACAAAGGTTCTTAAAGAAATAGTGAGCAAGGCAATTGAATCAACTTAGAATTCACTTTTGAATGAAAACTCAACTTTGGAACGAAAAAGGAGACAATTTAGGGCCAGAATTGGTGTTTTGAGCCCTTACTTCAATCACTCATTCTTTCATTTTTTTCAAGCTCTTTTTTCTTTCTTTCTTTCTTTCTTTTCTTTTCTGTTTTTCTTTTCTTTTGAAACTCAAAACATACTTAAGAACAAGCATTCCTTCTCCCACACTCATTTTCTTGCATAATGTAACTCAAAAAGAATTCATTTAAGTCATGCTCACTATCTTCTAAGAACAAAGGTGTGGATTGTCCTAAACTAGGCTAGGTGAGGATAATGTGGGTTGACAAAGAATAAAGGCTAAACAAAGCTCAACTGGGGTAAAACTTACAACATATACGAAATATGGGAAGTGAGGTTATTTGGCTATGGTGGCAATTACACAACTTCATCTTGAATATGTTATGTAAATCAATAACATGCTTTGAATGAAATGGGCATGAGTTCTAGCATTTGGAACTATATGATGAAACGCCTTCTAAATAGTAACCAAGCAAAGAATAATGAGATCATGCAACGACTTTAGAAAACAAGAAATCACAGATTATACTCTCCAAAGAACGTTATAGGCTCAAGTCTCTCAGGGTTGTAGCGTTTGCTTGAGTTCCTTCCTTCAAGCATGTTATATAACTAATTTTTTTTTTTATGATTGCATGTGAAGTCATACATTATAACCATAACCAAGCATATACCAAGAGTAAATCAAACTTTTCTCCATGTTTATAACTCTTTTTAACCGTCATCTAATAAAATGAGATAGTATCAATGGAGATGAAGCTAGGGATTCGATTTCACCATTGCTAAACCAAGTCCATGTTTGTTAAGTCAAAACGTATTCAACTCTCCAATCTGCAACTAGGGTTCGTTTTACTTATTTATGATCATCCATTTAATGTGTGGTTGTGATCAAGTACTCCTAATATGCAACCTAGTTGTGATGTTCAACTTAGATTAGCAAGTAAGAATCCATTAAGAACAAGAAAACTTCAAAGAATCAAAGAAATCACATGGCAGGATGTATGCATAGCAGTTTCTTCATTCATTCACATGTCTACCAAGATTAAGCATGATGTGTACTATAACCTTGATCAAATAATTCATAAGCAGCCCTAATGGTGATCAAACATTAAGATTAACAAACAAATTAAACTATAAAATCAGTGAATGAAACAAGAACACAGATTGGTGAATCAAATACTTTAACTTAATAACATGGAATAGTTTTGCAAGACTACATCGAATCCACCCCTAGCCAAAGGGGGATTTAGTTCTTTATAACATTGAAATCAAAGAAACACCTAAACATTCAAACAACTCAAACGTGAATTGTATGAACGTTTAAGCACTCTTTTCTTCCATTCCTCAAACATACAAAACAAAGAGAATTGAATTTAAACATTGAAATCAAAGAAACACCTAAACATTCCAACAACTCAAACGTGAATGTATGAACGTTTAGGCCCTCTTCTCTTCCTCTTCGTTGTAGCATAAGGTCTAGGGATAGTTGGTTGGGGGGATGGAAGTGTGGAGTGGAGTGGGGAGTGATGGAAATGGAAGATGGTTTTTTTGGATTGTAAGGGAGAGTCACGGCCAAAGGTGTTGTGGTTTGATGTCTACATTCTGAAAATGGAAGAGTTTGTGACTGAAATGTGTATGAAATGAGAGTGAATGAGAATGAATGCAATGGATGCTTATTTATAGGTAAAATGGGGGGGACATGACAGCTAGGAGGAGGAATATATGCATGTGCAAAGCTGGAAATGCAAGCAGAAAATGGAAAGGAATGCATGTGCACGGCAATGATGGTGTTTTCTTGTGGTGAATCTGAAATGGGAGAGCATGTGGATTAAAGGGGTAATGATGATGAATGCATGTGAATTATTTATGAAGGGAATGCATGTGCTTTGACAGAAATGAATGATTATGGATGCATGTGCAATGTTTTAAAGGATGGAATGCATGTGAATATGATGGAAATCTGATGGGAACTCACAGCAAGGATGATTTCTGGTGGTGAATGGGTGTATGTGTGAATGATTAAAGGAACATGTGGGTTGGAAATGATGAAAGAAATGCATGTGAGTGACAACTAGATATGTTGATGAATGCATGTGGAATGTTTGTGGTGAGTGAATGTGCACGGCAATGAGTGGAGAAATGTGTGAATGATGGCAGATTTGTGTGGATGATATGTTTAGGGTCTTGTAAGGGTGGAAATGCATGTGGAGTGCATGATTATTTATGATGATATGGATGGTTCTTTGCATGGCTTTTGAAGTGATTGTGGGCTTTGGAATTGGAAGGAAATGCATGGCCTTGGGGTTGGTTTAAGAGAGAATGGGCTAGGCCCTTTGTTTTATGTCCAAAATGAATACAAGGCCTTCAAATTCGTCCAACACTTTGGCTCCAATCATATGCTATCCATTCCAAGCCCAATTTTGCTCCAAAATGCTCCAAAATGCATCTTTTTGCTTCCTTAGCCATATGAACCTAAAAACACACGAAAATGGCTTAAACTACTAAAACAACTATGAATTAACAACATAGATGCACGAAAACAAGCTAAGTAAGTTGCCTAAATATGCTCCTATCAAACTCCCCCACACTTATCTTTTGCTAGTCCTCGAGCAAAACAGAATAAAAACAAATAAACAAAACGACACTAAACACGTAAAACACAACCTACACCTTCCAACAAACATGGACTTGGTTTAGCAATGGTGAAATCGAATCCCTAGCTTCATCTCCATTGATACTATCTCATTTTATTAGTTGTTGATTCATTTATTTGTGTTTACTTCATGTTCTTATACTTTCAAGTTACAATACCAAATCTGCCTATTTAGACTAGTTTGATTCAATTCTTAATATGCCTAGTTTGATTACATTTTAGTTAGAAAGTATCTTAGTTTGTGTTTTTAAGCATTTTGATTCATTCTATTACTCAATTTCGTCCAAAGTTACCAAAGTGCTCAAAACTGCCCAGAAAGTGATTTTAAGGCAGTTTTGAGTGTTTTGGGGCTGTTTTGAGTCTTTTGATTTGTTTGAGTGTTTTTATTGTTTAGTTTTGCATTCTTTGAGTCTAGTTTAGTGTTTCAAACTTTATTTTACGTTTTTGAGTCAGTTTCCAAGTGATTTTGCAATCCCTCCTAATCCCCGGTTAAGAACGATTCCTACTTACATTCTTCACTACAATTGACAAAAAGAGGGTTTAAATTGTGTGCGTATAATTGTCGCATCAAATTTTGGCGCCGTTGCTGGGGATTAGCAACTTTGCTAACCCCTTGGATTGTTTTACTTTCGTTTGTTTTTATTTTATTCCAGATTCTAAATCTTGTTTTGTTTCTTGTTTTAGGTACTAGTTCATGACTCGGAGTTCTCATCCGATTCGTGAACATATCCTGGAGTGATTGGGTTATTCGTCCGGCTGCAAGACGTAAAAGAAAGCGCTACTTGGGAGGCAACCCAATGCACTGAATAAAACAAAGCATGTAAAAAAAAAAAAAAATGGTAGAAAGATGGAGCCTTTACAAAGGTTGTGTACGTGAGGCCCCACTACGTGGCAACACTCTCGGAGCAAGAGGCATCAGAGCAGGAGGCATCGGAACAGAAGGTATCGGAGCAGGAGGTATCAGAGCGGAAGGCATCGGAGCGGGAGGCGCCGAAGATAGATCATTCAAGGCGCCAAACCTTGGTGGAACGCTGGATGACCCAGGAAAGAGGTGCCTCTGGAAGAAAGCCGCAAGCCTTTGACAGTCATCAAGCTCATCAAGTTTCCTCTTCATGCTTGACGAATAATTGTTGGCAAGCACGTGCAAACTTCGGTTCTCGTACTTAAGCTGTTTGATCTCCTGCTTAAGACTCTCCACCTCTGCCATCAAGGATTCAACCTGACGGGAGCGAGCAAGAAGGCGTTGGCCCATGTTGGACACAGAGCCAGCGCACTGAACACTCAGAGCCAGGGATTCTTGAACGGCCAACTCATCGGACCGTCCTGAAAGCAGCTGACTGTCTGTGGGAGTAAGGAGGTTCCGAGCCACTATCGTAGCCGTTGTGGGATCCGTCATCACAGAGTCCTCATCTGTAAGAGGGCCATGGGAAGATAAGAAAGACGGGCACCATACCTTACCCTGACGAGACGCGACCGGATCACTGCTTAGACTCAAATCTAAGCAAAGGTTCGATGGATTGGATGAGCTAGCCATTGTTCACGAAGTTAAAAGAGAAGGGGTGGACGGAGTAGATTTTCAAAGGGCCGGAGACGAGTCTCAAGAATGGGAAATCTTCAGAGTGTGTAAGTTGGCAGGTGATCGATAGCTCTATAAAAAGCCAAGGCAACGCGTCCACCGATTCAAAAAGCCGGAAATTCATGCGTAAAGCAAGGCGACGCTCCCTCGACTTTTCAGAAAACGCGTTCACTTTGTCAAAAGATCTCTGACAAAGTGAAAACACGTGGAGGCCATCATCGCAACTACACGTCTTTAGCCGACAAGCGCAAAGTTCGGCGACGCTTTATCTGCTTTTCAGAAAACGCGTGCAGCTTTATCGAAGAGGCGTCTTCAAAGATCGAAGAGACGTCTTCAAAGATCGAAGAGTCGTCACTATTCCAAAAAGCCGGATTTGCGGGATCAAAACGGTTGTCGACAAGGGTAAAAGAACAATACCACCACTTGCTATTGGGAAATCCCTATATATGTCGACCTTCATCTTTTATGGCAAGGCAAACCTGAAGAAAATGCCCAACTCTTCCTCACCTCTGAGGGCGCACTCCCAGCAAAGCCCTTCGAAATACTCAATTCTTTCTTCTTCCCCAAAGATGATACCAGATGCCTGGAGTACAGATGACCCAGGAGGAAACAGCACAACAAATACATGTGCTGATTCATTCACCGCTTCTTCAAAAGCAAAGGTATCTCATATCATCAAGGTCAAAAGCAAAAGTATCTCATATCATGCTCTTTCCCTGTTTTTTCCTTTGTCTTTGTTATTACTTGCATGGCAAAGTGAAAGAAGCAATCAGCCGGCACTTGGAGTCTATCTGGATTCTATTCCCTGGTTGCTCACCTAGCTTTGCTCAGCTATCCTCTAACCCTCTTCAATACGAATTGGAGAGATTGAACAAAGAAACAGATAAGAGGAGGAAGCTCAGACCTTCGGGGGAGACCAAAGGAAGCCTGCTGCCCAGTTCAAGAATAGCACAAAGGAAAATCAACGATGGGAGCAGCGCAGTTCAGGAGTAAGCCTGTGGAATCACAAAGATCCAAGCCTCACTGCAATCACCAAGGAGAAGATGGAACGAACACTCCATAACCAGATTTGCATCTCAAAACTCTTCTCTTTGTTAGATACATTCTGCCATGTTTAGTATGTTTAATTGCTGCTTATATGTTTGTTTGTGTTTAGTGTGGTTTTTAACATTGAGGACAATGTTTGATTTAAGTGTGGGGGAGTTACTAAAGTGTTTTGATGCAAATTCGTAGGGTTTTTATCCACCATAACTTCAAATGTTGTTTCTTGCTGTTTTTAAGTGTGTTTAGTGTGTTTTGACTTAAAAATTCGAAAATCACATAAAAATTTGAAAAACATGTTTTGAAAAGCCTAAAAAGAGTGTTTTGAGTCATTTTTGTGTCGTAGGTCACCTTCCAACACAATGATAAGGATTTGGTTTCTAATTGCATGACGGTTAAAAAGAGTTATAAACATGGAGAAAAGTTTGATTTACTCTTCGTATATGCTTGGTTATGGTTATAATGTATGACTTCACATGCAATCATAAAAGAAAAAATTAGTTATGTAACATGCTTGAAGGAAGGAACTCAAACAAACGCTACAACCCTGAGAGACTTGAGCCTATAACGTTCTTTGGAGAGTATAATCTGTGATTTCTTGTTTTCTAAAGTCGTTGCATGATCTCATTATTCTTTGCTTGGTTACTATTTAGAAGGCGTTTCATCATATAGTTCCAAATGCTAGAACTCATGCCCATTTCATTCAAAGCATGTTATTGATTTACATAACATATTCAAGATGAAGTTGTGTAATTGCCACCATAGCCAAATAACCTCACTTCCCATATTTCGTATATGTTGTAAGTTTTACCCCCGTTGAGCTTTGTTTAGCCTTTATTCTTTGTCAACCCACATTATCCTCACCTAGCCTAGTTTAGGACAATCCACACCTTTGTTCTTAGAAGATAGTGAGCATAACTTAAATGAATTCTTTTTGAGTTACATTATGCAAGAAAATGAGTGTGGGAGAAGGAATGCTTGTTCTTAAGTATGTTTTGAGTTTCAAAAGAAAAGAAAAGAAAGAAAGAAAGAAAAAAAGAGCTTGAAAAAAATGAAAGAATGAGTGATTGAAGTAAGGGCTCAAAACACCAATTCTGGCCCTAAATTGTCTCCCTTTTCGTTCCAAAGTTGAATTTTCATTCAAAAGTGAATTCTAAGTTGATTCAATTGCCTTGCTCACTATTTCTTTAAGAACCTTTGTTTTCCATATCCCTTCGTTGTTATCCACACGCCCCAAGCCCCATTACAACCCGTGACTTCAATCTTGAGTGTTATGTGTTTCAATTTGTGGAGTTTGAACTTGGTATGAGCATATGGTGTCACTGGTTCTCGCGTCTAAGCAGTAGCATTCCATTCATGAGATCATATCTAAACATGCTTATTAACTCCAAAAAAAAAAAATGCGTTCTTTGTGATACATATATGTGAGTGTTCGTTTTCATGTTTACATCAATCTTCTCACATATGACTAGATTAGGGTGTGTAGTTAGAAAATCTGAGTGAAAATTGAGTGCATATCTTGAAAGGAATTGAGCAAATTCTCTAAGGCATGTTACTACATTCAAAACATGGTTTTAAATGCTTAATTGCGAACTAGTATGTGGTGACTATGATTAAGAATGTACTTCAGGGTAAAGATGGCTAAATTCTGTGGGAATAATGATTTTTAACTTGTCATGTGCATTGGAAATCCCTGAAACGATTGTTGGAAGGTGTAGGTTGTGTTTTACGTGTTTAGTGTCGTTTTGTTTATTTGTTTTTATTCTGTTTTGCTCGAGGACTAGCAAAAGATAAGTGTGGGGTGATGTGAGAATTACTTGACACTCAAATTAAACCCTCGTTTGACAATTGTAGTAGAATGGATAAGTGAGGGATCGTTCTAGACCGGGGATTAGGAGGGCTTGCTAAAACCTTCTAAATTGACTTAAAAACATAAAAACACAATATAAAACACTATTTAATGCTCGAAGAAAACAAAATTAAAAATAAGAAAGATTAAGACTAAGACTTCAACGAAATAGGGGGAATTGGATTTGAATTTAAACTAAAATGGATACTTGGAAGCAAAACGAATTGTAAATATGGATTTGACGGAAATGAATGGATGGTAAGCTAGCTAAGGGTTCTTTCTCCACACATGATATTTATGCATATGAATTAATTTCCAGTTATTCCTTCATTGAATTATGAACGACAATGCCCCAAATTAACCGTGACATCACTAGTTAACCCTCAGATTTTCCTTATATTATTGGATTGGATGGCATCATTCGACAACCCAAAACATTCTCAAAAGTTCCCTACATGTCATCATAATAGAGATACAATCGAAGATCATTAAGAATAATGAAAACCATAAGCATTGACAAAGCATTTGCAACTATGACATCATGTTACTCATGCTAAGAATTAAACTTAACGCGATCGTGACAAGCGACCTTCACTACTTTCAAGTATAAGTTAGTAACGATTATGTGAAACCTTCTTAAACTTTAGCCACATACTCATGCATGCTAATTAAGTGTCGACCCTCAATCAACAAACACAAATAAGTTAATCATCAAATAGTTAAGCCAATTGCATTCACGAATCAAGAGTTCATAACTGGAATTCATCAATTCATATTACATAAACAATCATGGTATTGAAATCACCCCTAGCTAAGGGGGGTTTAGTTCCTCATAACTTTGAAATCAAAGAAACACCTAAACATTCCAACAACTCAAACTCGAATTGTATGAACGTTTAGGCACTCTTCTCTTCCATTCCTCAAAACAAAGAGAATTGAATTTACAACATTGAAATCAAAGAAACGCGTAAACATTCCAACAACTCAAGCTTGAATTGTATGAACGTTTAAGCACTCTTCTCTTCCTCGTTGTAGCACAAGGTTTAAGGATAGGTTGTGTGATGGTATGAAGTGTTTTGGAGGGATGGGAAGTGGTTGGATAGTGGCTGCAATGGAGGAGAAAAACTGCACAGAAAATGGGAGGTTATGCACGGCAATGGATGTGTGTTTGTGTTGTGTGTTGTATTGTGAATGGAATGGAATATGAATGAATGAATGCAAGGGTATTTATAGGAGTAATGGAGGGAACATGACAGCTAGGAGGTGGGTGGAAATGTGGCTGAATGTTTGGTGAATGATTATGAATGAATGCATGTGACTTGGCTAGGTTGGAAAGCTGGAAATCTGAAAATGCAAATGGGAATCTGAAATGCAAAGGTGGCCACGGTTTTGAGTGTATTTTGTGTTGGAAATGCATGTGAATGCATGTGAATGTTGTTTGTGTGAAGTGTATGTGAAATAAAGGGTGAATGGTGGCTGAAATAATGATGGAAAACAGCTAGGAAAAGTATGGAATGCATGTGAATTGTAAAGGGAAAAGCTGGAATTGGCTAGGAAGTCACGGCATGGGATGTTTTGATGCATTGTGGCTGATTTGTTTGTTGGTTAAAGATGCATGTGGATGAATTATATAATGGGAAAGTATGTGATTGACAACTAGGATGGATGGTGGCTGCAATGATGAAGTGTGATGGTTGAAAATGGCAAGGGAAATGAATGTGTTTGGACGGCAAGGATGGTGTTTTGTGCATGTGGCTGCAATGGTGTGTAATGATGGAGGAATAAGTGCATGTGGTTGAATTGGTGGTGAATGTGCATGACAAAGAATGGATTTGGCTGCAATGGTGTGTAATTGGGCTAGGGTTTAAGTGCATGAAATGGACCCAAATTGCTCCCCCTTGCATGGCAAGGAATGGTGTTTGTGTTGAGCCCATGGCAATGTGATTGTAATTGGGTTAGGGCCATTGTTTTGTGTCCTCAAGTGCATACAAGGCCTTCCATTTTATCCATCACTTGGGCTCCAAGAATAAGCTATCCATCCTTAGCCCCATAGTGCTCCAAAAAGGGCCCAAAACACTCCACAATGCATCCTTTCGTCAAACACGTCTTATAATCCTGAAAACACACAAAAGAAGCATAAAGAACTAAAATAACTAAAGAAACATAACGTAAATGCACGAGAACAAGCCATTTAAGTTGCATGAATATGCTCCTATCAAATACCCCCATACTTATCTTTTGCTAGTCCTCGAGCAAAACAAAAAGAAAAACAAAGCAAAACGAAACGAATAAAACAAGTAAAACACAACCTAAACCTTCCAACAACTGTCTTAGGGATTTCCAATGCACATGACACGTTAAAAATCATCATTCCCACAGATTTTAGTCATCTTCATACTTAAGTACATTCTTAATCATAGTCACCATATACTAGTTCACAATTAAGCGTTTAAAACCATGTTTTGAATGTAGTAACATGCCTTAGAGAATTTGCTCAATTCCTTACAAGATATGCACTCGATTTTCACTCCGATTTTCTAACTACACACCCTAATCTAGTCATATGTGAGAAGATTGATGTAAACATGAAAACGAACACTCACATATATGTATCACAAAGAACGCAATTTCTGGAGTTAATAAGCATGTTTAGATATGATCTCATGAATGGAATGCTACTACTTAGACACGAGAACCAGTGACACCATATGCTCATACCAAATTCAAACTCCACATTTGAAATGCACAACACTCAAGATAGAAGTCAAGGGTTGCAACGGGGCTTGGGGTTTTGGCTAACAAGGGAAGGTAAGGAATAACAAACGTTCTTCAAGCAATAATAAGTAAAGTAATGAAATTAAGATCTAGAATTCCCTTAGAATGCAGAAATCAACTTTTAAACAAATAGGGGGGATTCAAACAACTCTTAGGGCCTAATTCATTGTTTTGGGCCCTTACTTCAACAACCAATACTTTTCAACTATTTTCAACTCTTTTTCCATTTTTTTTTTTTTTTTTTTTTTTTTTTTTTTTTTTGACGTGCCTATGGCACAAAAACTCACATGAATACACTTTCCCCCACACTTATTTTCTGCACACATTAATCAAAGGGAATTCATTCATGCTTACTATGCTTCGAGAACAAGGGTACGAATGTTCCTAATCTAGGCTAGGTGAAGATAATGTGGGTTAACAAAGAAAGTAGGCTACACAAGGCTCAACGGGGTTAAATCCTATAAAACAAATGAAAAGGGAAATATGGCAATTTGGCTTTGGTGTTCACTACACAACTTCATCTTGAATACGTGTTATGCAAATCAATGACATGCTTTGAATGAAATGGGCATGAGTTCTAGCATATGGAACTAAGTGATGAAACGCCTTCTAAGTAGCAACCAAGCAAAGAATAATGAGATCATGCAACGACTTTAGAAAACAAAGAATGCACAGATTTTAACTCTCCAAATAAACGTTTAAGCTCAAGTCTCACAGGGATGTAGTGTTAGTTTGAGCTCATTCCTTCAAGCATGTTACAAAAACTAATTTTTCTTTTATGATTGCATGTGAAGTCATACATTATAACCATAACCAAGCATATACCAAGAGTAAATCAAACTTTTCTCTATGTTTATAACTCTTTTTAACAGTCATGCAATTTAGAAACCAAATCCTTATCATTGTGTTGGAAGGTGACCTATGACAAAAAAAAATGACTCAAAACACTCTTTTTAAGCTTTTCAAAACATGTTTTTTCAAATTTTTATGTGATTTTCGAATTTTTTTTTTTTTTTTTAACTCAAAACACACTAAACACACTTAAAAACAGCAAGAAACAACATTTGAAGTTATGGTGGATAAAACCCTACGAATTTGCATTAAACACTTTAGTAACTAATACCCCCACACTTAAATCAAACATTGTCCTCAATGTTAACAACCACACTAAACACAAACAAACATATAAACAGCAATTAAACATACTAAACATGACAGAATATATCTAACAAAGAGAAGAGTTTAGAGATGCAAATCTGGTTGTGGAGTGTTCGTTCCATCTTCTCCTTGGTGATTGCAGTGAGGCTTGGATCTTTGTGATTCCACAGGCTTACTCTTGAACTGCGCTGCTCCTATCGTTGATTTTCCTTTGTGCTACTCTTGAACTGGGCAGCAGGCTTCCTTTGGTCTCCCCTGAAGGTCTGAGCTTCCTCTTCTTATCTGTTTCTTTGTTCAATCTCTCCAATTCGTATTGAAGAGGGTTAGAGGATAGCTCAGCAAAGCTAGGTAAGCAACCAGGGAATAGAGTCCAGATAGACTCCAAGTGCCGGCTGATTGCTTCTTTCACTTTGCCATGCAAGTAATATCAAGGACAAAGGAAAAGACAGGGAAAGAGCATGATATGAGATACCTTTGCTTTCGCCCTTGATGATATGAGATACCTTTGCTTTCGAAGAGGCAGCGAATGAATCGACATGCTTTGATCCACCGTTTCCTCTTGCCTCCTTTGTTCTCCGGGCCTTTGGTATCTTCTTTGGGGGATACATCCATGGTTGAAAGTGTGTTCTCAAGAGAAAGAGAAATATGAGCATGTTTGAGAGGGTTGGTTGTAGCTTACATTTTCGGCCGAGAAGGAAAGTGATGTGTTTGTGGATGTAAGCCTTGCCATGCATGTTGATGTATATAGCAATTGTAATGGCAAGTGGCAATGCGGATGCGGAAATTACCTCCACGCGTCTTCTGAAAAGCTGGGAGCTTTCGACAAAGTGGCACGCGTCTTCTGAAAAGCTGGGAGCTTTCGGCTTTGTCACCCACTTTTGTCGGCTAAAGTGTGCAGCTGATTTCTCGCCTTCCACGCGTCTTCTGAAAAGCTGGGAGCTTTTGACAAAGTTACACACGCTTTCTGAAAAGCCGGGATTGCGTCTGAAGAGCTGGCGATCTTTACGCCGGAAATTCCGGTTTTGAAGAGCGGTGTCTCTTCAATTCTGAATTGGTGATTGTGTCGCCTATCCTTTAATAGAGGTGATCGATCACCTCTATCTGCACACTTTGAAGACTTCCCAAAAATCATCATCGGCCCGTCGAGATTTTCCTCCATTCAACCTTTCTCTTTTAACTTCTTGAACAATGGCTAGCTCATCCAACCCATCGAACATTTGCTTAGATTTGAGTCTAAGCAGTGATCCGGTCGCGCCTCGTCAGGGTAAGGTATGGTGCCCGTCTTTCTTATCTTCCCATGGCCCTCTTACAGAAGAGGACTCTGTGATGACGGATCCCACAACGGCTACGATAGTGGCTCGGAACCTCCTTACTCCCAAAGACAGTCAGCTGCTTTCAGGACGGTCCGATGAGTTGGCCGTTCAAGAATCCCTGGCTCTGAGTGTTCAGTGCGCTGGCTCTGTGTCCAACATGGGTCAACGCCTTCTTGCTCGCTCCCGTCAGGTTGAATCCTTGATGGCGGAGGTGGAGAGTCTTAAGCAGGAGATCAAACAGCTGAAGTACGAGAACCGAAGTTTGCACGTGCTTGCCAACAATTATTCTACAGGCATGAAGAGGAAGCTTGATGAGCTTGATGACCGTCAACGGTTTGCAGCTTTCTTCCAGAGGCACCTCTTTCCTGGGTCATCCAGCGTTCCACCAAGGTTTGGGGCCTTGAATGATCTATCTTCGGTGCCTCCCGCTCCTATGCCTCCTGCTCCGATGCCTCCTGCTCCGATGCCTCTTGCTCCGATGCCTCCTGCTCCGAGAGTGTTGCCACGTAGTGGGGCCTCACGTACACAACCTTTGTAAAGGCTCCATCTTTCTGCCATGTTTAGATACAATTGTAATTTATCGAAAAAAATCAATGAACAAGCACAAGTTTTATTTACTGTATTGGGTTGCCTCCCAAGTAGCGCTAAGACACAAACAAACACCAAAATGACTCTAAAAACACATCTTTTTGGGTTTTTCAAAAGAAATTTTTTTTTTTTTTTTTTTTTTTTTTCAAATTTTTATCAAATTTTCGGAGTTTTATGCCAAGACACTATAAAACACACTAAAACACTCTAAAAACGCTTAAAACAGCAAGAAACAACATTCTAAGTGATAGGTGAATAAATCCCACGAATTTCATGCAAAAACAAATTGTTTACCCCCCCACACTTAAATCAAACATTGTCCTCAATGTTTTAAGCATAGAGTCACAAAAGAGCAAATAAATAAACAAATACGATAAAGAAAGCAAAGTAAAGGCAGTAAAGAAAAGGAAAGGAATAAAAATAAGTTCTTCTCTATTCGGATGCATGGGTTGCCTCCCACGAAGCGCTTTCTTTTACGTCTTGCAGCCGGACGAGTACTCTCTTCAATCTTTATTTGAGCCCACGGAATGGAAAGGAATGTCTTCCACCACTTGCCCCACACCATGCTCGTAATATGGCTTCAACCGATGCCCGTTCACGTTGAATTCTACGCCATTCCTTAAGCTTTTTATGTGGACTGCACCATAAGGTAAAACGTTAGTAACAACAAACGGGCCAATCCATTTAGAACGCAACTTACCAGGAAACAAACGTAGGCGAGAGTTGAAAAGCAACACTTTCTGCCCAACTGTGAAGGTCTTGGTTCGGATCATTTTATCATGGAATGCTTTGGTCTTGGCTTTGTACATCCGGGCATTCTCATAGGCTTCATTCCGAATCTCCTCAAGTTCATTCAATTGGAGCTTCCTATGAACTCCCGCTGCATCTATGTCCAGGTTGAAAGTCTTCACGGCCCAATGTGCCTTGTGCTCTAACTCTACGGGCAAATGACATGGCTTACCATAGACGAGCCGAAAAGGTGACATCCCAATGGGTGTTTTGTACGCCGTACGATATGCCCATAGTGCATCATCTAAACGTAAGCTCCAATCCCTCCTTGTTGGTCCAACGGTCTTCTCCAAAATTTGTTTGATTTCTCGGTTAGACACCTCGGCTTGGCCATTTGTTTGAGGATGGTAAGGTGTGGAGACCTTATGGTTGACATGGTACTTTCTTAGCAACGCCTCAATGGTCCGATTGCAAAAGTGAGACCCTCCATCACTTATGATTACTCTCGGCATTCCAAACCTAGCAAAAATGTTAGTTTTCACGAAATCTGCAACCACCTTAGAATCGTTAGTACGGGTGGCTTTTGCTTCCACCCATTTAGAAACATAATCAACGGCTAGCAAGATATACGTGAAACCATAAGATGGAGGGAAAGGGCCCATGAAATCAATGCCCCAAACATCAAAAATTTCAACATTAAAGACAGGGGTTTGCGGCATTTGGTCCTTGGTACCTATGTTACCCATTCGTTGGCAACGATCACAAGACATACAAAAGGTTCTAGCATCCCTAAATATAGTCGGCCAATAAAAACCACACTCTAGAACCTTGAGGGCAGTGCGTTGTGTGCCAAAATGACCACCACATGCATATGTGTGACAAAAGCTTAGAATTGAGTGAAATTCAGAATCATGCACACATCTACGTACAATTTGATCTGAGCAATACTTCCACAAATAAGGGTCATCCCAAACATAAAATCGTGCATCATGCCTAAGTTTGTCACGTTGGTGCCTATTGAGCTCATTTGGAATTTGTTTAGCCACCAAGTAATTCACTAAATCTGCATACCATGGTTCACTTACCTCAATGGATAACAGCTGTTCATCGGGGAATGTCTCTGCAATGGGTAGGGACTCCTCATTATGCACCATTCGACTTAGGTGGTCAGCCACCACGTTTTCACTTCCCTTCTTGTCACGAATCTCGATGTCGAACTCTTGAAGTAACAACATCCACCGAATTAGCCGGGGCTTGGCCTCCTTTTTGGTGAGCAAGTACTTTAGAGCTGCATGATCAGTGAAAACAATTACTTTAGTACCAATTAGATATGATCGAAATTTATCTAAAGCAAAGACAACGGCAAGAAGTTCTTTCTCCGTAGTGGAGTAGTTCAACTGGGCATCGTTCAACGTCCGTGAGGCATAGTAGATGACATGCGGCCTCTTGTCCTTTCTTTGTCCCAAAACAGCCCCTAAAGCATAATCGGACGCATCACACATAAGCTCGAACGGGAGGCTCCATTCCGGGGGAACAATAATGGGTGCCGTGGTCAACAACTCCTTGAGTTGGTTGAATGATGCCGTGCATTCCTTAGTGAATTCAAATGCCACGTCTTTTTGTAGGAGGCGGCAAAGAGGTTGTGCAACTTTTGAGAAATCTTTGATAAATCGCCTATAGAATCCTGCATGGCCAAGAAAAGAACGGACCTCTCTAACCGAAATAGGAGAGGGTAAGTGACGTACAAGATCTATTTTAGACTTATCAACTTCAATCCCTTTTTCTGAGATGATATGACCCAAAACTATACCTTGTTTAACCATAAAATGACATTTTTCCCAATTCAAAACAAGGTTAGTTTCCATGCATCTTTTCAAGATTAAAGTGAGATTATGCAAACAAGCATCAAATGAGTCTCCAAACACACTAAAATCGTCCATAAATACTTCAATTATCTTTTCAACATAATCAGAGAAGATACTTACCATGCATCGTTGGAAAGTGGCCGGTGCATTGCATAAACCAAATGGCATGCGACGATAAGCAAATGTTCCAAAGGGACATGTGAATGTGGTCTTCTCTTGATCATCCGGGGCTATCACAATTTGGTTATATCCAGAGTATCCATCAAGAAAACAGTAAAAAGCATGACCGGCTAACCTTTCGAGCATCTGGTCGATGAATGGCAAAGGAAAGTGATCTTTCCTAGTCATGGCATTTAGCTTCCGGTAATCGATACATACTCGCCATCCAGTCTGAATGCGTGTAGGCACGAGCTCATTCTCATCATTCTTGATAACAGTTACTCCGGACTTCTTGGGAACGACTTGAACTGGAGAGACCCAACGGCTATCGGAGATAGGGTAGATCACTCCGCAATCCAAAAGCTTGATTATTTCCTTCTTCACCACTTCCATCATTGGAGGGTTGAGACGGCGTTGAGCCTCTCTGGATGGCTTAGTCCCCTCTTCAAGAAGTATACGGTGCATGCATGTGGTAGGGCTTATTCCTTTAATGTCGGCCAAAGTCCACCCTATGGCCGTTTTGTGTTCTCGCAGCACCCTCACAAGCTTCTCCTCCTCCATTGCCGTGAGACTTGATGAAATGATGACGGGCAATGTTTCGCCTTCTCCCAAAAACACATACTTCAAATGGTCCGGCAACGGCTTAAGTTCAAGTGATGGTGCCTGAACAACAGAAGGTAGCATCTTAGTGGAAACTGAATTTGAAAGTGAGAGTGGAACCTTACCATATTGTTGTGGCAATGACTCAAGGGCTGCCACAACCTCAATTATTTCTTCACTAGAACCCATGGCAAAGAATTCCTCTTCCTTGCCGTGACCTTGCATTGGCCCAAATCCGTCATTTTTGCACTCTATGGCCTTAGTGATGGTTGTTTCCAGGGCGTCCTCGTTCAATTCTTCAAGGTATACCTGCGCCAAAGAATCGATAACATTAATGGAAAAACAAGAATGGTCATCAACAGGATATCTCATAGTTTCAGAAATATTAAAATCAATCACTTCCCCATCGAATTCCATTGTCAAGGTGCCTTTGTATACATCAATCTTCGTTCGGGCCGTCTTCATGAATGGCCTACCAAGGAGAATCGGCAAAGATGTAGAATGGGCTGAATCCTCCATGTCTAGGATGTAGAAATCAGCCGGAAAAATTAAATGGTTCACCTGCACAAGCACATCCTCCAAAACTCCTTTTGGATATGCATTAGATCTATCGGCCAACTGAATAACCACACCATCATTTTTCAATTCACCAAGGTTCATTGAAGCATAAATAGAGTATGGCATGACGTTAATTGAAGCTCCTAAATCTAACATAGCATGTTCGAACTTAGTTTGACCAATAATACAAGGGATTGTAAAGCTACCTGGATCTTTGCACTTTGGTGGTAACTTTCTTTGTAAAACAGCGGAAACATTCTCACTTACTCTTACTACCTCTTTGTGTGACGCCCTCTTCCTCGTAGTACACAATTCCTTCAAGAACTTAGCGTATTTGGGCACTTGCTTTATGGCATCTAGGAGCGGGATATTGACTTGAACTTTCCTAAACGTTTCAAGAATGTCCTTCTCATGCTCCTCCTTCTTTGTTTGCAAAAATCTGTGAGGAAAAGGTACATTGGGCAGATTAGGACGTGAAGTATATGAATTTGAACTTAAATTACCTGATTTGGCCGAGTTAGGGTGATTGGGGGCCTGCGGCATTTGGTTTTTCACTCTTTCCGTGGGTGAGCTAGACACTTCCTCAGGTTGTGTCGTCTCTTCATCTACTTTCTGGGCAGATTTGGATTTGTTTGGCTCGGTCCCAACTTCTTTTCCACTCCTTAGGGTGATGGCCTTGGCGGATTCGAATCCTCCCTTTGGATTGACTGTGGTTGAGCTAGGAAGCTTTCCTTGCTCTCTAATCTGTCCAAGGAACTCAGAAATCTGCCCTATTTGTTTCTTCATATCCATCATCTCCTTCTCGTTATTTTCTATCCGGTTGTTTTGATTTTGCAACCCCTGCGAAATAGAGGTTAGTAATTGCATAGCTTGATTACTTTCCAAGGACGTACCTGAATGAGATGATGCCGAAGGTTGTTGGGGTTGTTGGGGTGCATACGGCTTGGAATAAAAACCAGGGGGGTTTGGCCTAAATCCTCCTTGTTGGGCAGCTTGTTGTGGCTCCCTCCATTTGAAGTTTGGATGGTCCCTCCATCCGGCATTGTAAGTGTTCGAATATGGGTTGTTTTGATTTTGTCCTTGGAAACCAATTGCATTGGCAGATTCCCACCCACCATTCTCGATTAGTTGAGGGCAATTGTCAGATGGATGCCCTTGAATTGAGCACACGCCACAAACTTGGTGTTCTTGTGCTTTTGGACCAATCACAACCTGAGAAACAAGAGAAGTAAGATTAGCAAGTTGTGATTGAATTTCAGAAATAGCACTCACCTCATTTACACTTTGTTGCCGTGGGGCTTCCCTTTGGCCCACTCCTTCATATTGTTGAGCGTTGAGCGCTCGGTTGGCTATGAGAATCTTGGCATCCCTTGGTGTTTTGTCCACCAATGCTCCTCCTGCTGATGCATCAAGCATTTGACGTTCGATAGGAAGGAGGCCCTCATAGAAATATTGAAGGAGAAGTTCCTCCTTCATTTGATGTTGAGGACATGAAGCTACCAGGCCCTTGAAGCGCTCATAATAAGCCGGGAATGTCTCACCATGGTTCTGTTGAATACCACTAATTTTCTTCCGTAGGAGAATCACTCTCGAAGTAGGGAAGAATTTCTCCAAGAAAGCACGCTTCATACTTTCCCACGAAGTCACAGTTCCCGGGGCTAGTTCGTAGAGCCAATCTTTGGCCTTGTCCATAAGTGAAAATGGAAAGGCCTTCATCTTCAATATACTCCCATCCACAATGACGGGGGTCATGCTCGAACAAACCACCTCGAACTCCTTCAAGTGTTTGTTGGGATCTTCCATGGACAGCCCATGGTACTTAGGAATATGATGCAGCAAGCTTGACTTCAATTCGAACTCATCAGTCTTGCCTAGAGCCGCCCTAGGATATTGAATACATAGGGGTGCGGCATTGTCCAATCCCGAAGCGGAAAGCTCTTTGATTGTTCGGTTGTCTGCTGCCATGTCTTCTTCACCCGCTGTTGTCTTGGGTTCCTCTTCTTCAAATTCAGAAATGGACTCGGAGCTTTCGCTTGATTCGCTAGGTTCTGGGTTCTTTCTTTTTCGTCTCAATTCTCGCTCGAAATCTGCGTCAAAGACCGAGATAGGTTCACGAATCGGATGAGAACTCCTAGTCATAAACTAGTACCTAAAACAAGAAATAAAACAAGATCAAGAATCTGGAATAAAATAAAAGAAAATAAAACAATCCAAGAGATTAGCAAAGTTGCTAATCCCCGGCAACGGCGCCAAAATTTGATGTGAGAATTACTTGACACTCAAATTAAACCCTCGTTTGACAATTGTAGTAGAATGGATAAGTGAGGGATCGTTCTAGACCGGGGATTAGGAGGGCTTGCTAAAACCTTCTAAATTGACTTAAAAACATAAAAACACAATATAAAACACTATTTAATGCTCGAAGAAAACAAAATTAAAAATAAGAAAGATTAAGACTAAGACTTCAACGAAATAGGGGGAATTGGATTTGAATTTAAACTAAAATGGATACTTGGAAGCAAAACGAATTGTAAATATGGATTTGACGGAAATGAATGGATGGTAAGCTAGCTAAGGGTTCTTTCTCCACACATGATATTTATGCATATGAATTAATTTCCAGTTATTCCTTCATTGAATTATGAACGACAATGCCCCAAATTAACCGTGACATCACTAGTTAACCCTCAGATTTTCCTTATATTATTGGATTGGATGGCATCATTCGACAACCCAAAACATTCTCAAAAGTTCCCTACATGTCATCATAATAGAGATACAATCGAAGATCATTAAGAATAATGAAAACCATAAGCATTGACAAAGCATTTGCAACTATGACATCATGTTACTCATGCTAAGAATTAAACTTAACGCGATCGTGACAAGCGACCTTCACTACTTTCAAGTATAAGTTAGTAACGATTATGTGAAACCTTCTTAAACTTTAGCCACATACTCATGCATGCTAATTAAGTGTCGACCCTCAATCAACAAACACAAATAAGTTAATCATCAAATAGTTAAGCCAATTGCATTCACGAATCAAGAGTTCATAACTGGAATTCATCAATTCATATTACATAAACAATCATGGTATTGAAATCACCCCTAGCTAAGGGGGGTTTAGTTCCTCATAACTTTGAAATCAAAGAAACACCTAAACATTCCAACAACTCAAACTCGAATTGTATGAACGTTTAGGCACTCTTCTCTTCCATTCCTCAAAACAAAGAGAATTGAATTTACAACATTGAAATCAAAGAAACGCGTAAACATTCCAACAACTCAAGCTTGAATTGTATGAACGTTTAAGCACTCTTCTCTTCCTCGTTGTAGCACAAGGTTTAAGGATAGGTTGTGTGATGGTATGAAGTGTTTTGGAGGGATGGGAAGTGGTTGGATAGTGGCTGCAATGGAGGAGAAAAACTGCACAGAAAATGGGAGGTTATGCACGGCAATGGATGTGTGTTTGTGTTGTGTGTTGTATTGTGAATGGAATGGAATATGAATGAATGAATGCAAGGGTATTTATAGGAGTAATGGAGGGAACATGACAGCTAGGAGGTGGGTGGAAATGTGGCTGAATGTTTGGTGAATGATTATGAATGAATGCATGTGACTTGGCTAGGTTGGAAAGCTGGAAATCTGAAAATGCAAATGGGAATCTGAAATGCAAAGGTGGCCACGGTTTTGAGTGTATTTTGTGTTGGAAATGCATGTGAATGCATGTGAATGTTGTTTGTGTGAAGTGTATGTGAAATAAAGGGTGAATGGTGGCTGAAATAATGATGGAAAACAGCTAGGAAAAGTATGGAATGCATGTGAATTGTAAAGGGAAAAGCTGGAATTGGCTAGGAAGTCACGGCATGGGATGTTTTGATGCATTGTGGCTGATTTGTTTGTTGGTTAAAGATGCATGTGGATGAATTATATAATGGGAAAGTATGTGATTGACAACTAGGATGGATGGTGGCTGCAATGATGTGTAATTGGGCTAGGGTTTAAGTGCATGAAATGGACCCAAATTGCTCCCCCTTGCATGGCAAGGAATGGTGTTTGTGTTGAGCCCATGGCAATGTGATTGTAATTGGGTTAGGGCCATTGTTTTGTGTCCTCAGTGCATACAAGGCCTTCCATTTTATCCATCACTTGGGCTCCAAGAATAAGCTATCCATCCTTAGCCCCATAGTGCTCCAAAAAGGGCCCAAAACACTCCACAATGCATCCTTTCGTCAAACACGTCTTATAATCCTGAAACACACAAAAGAAGCATAAAGAACTAAAATAACTAAAGAAACATAACGTAAATGCACGAGAACAAGCCATTTAAGTTGCATGAATATGCTCCTATCAATGGTGGTGCAGCATGGGGTCGGCTCGGCTTGGGTCGAGGTGCTGGTGGCGCGAGCTAGGCTCACCGCGCCACTGGCGTGGGTCAAGTGATGGCTCGACACAGGAGGGCGCAGTGCTGGGCTCGGGCCTGTTGTAACTTAAATGAGAGATTGAGAGGCTTTCTGGTGTCTATGACCTAGGCCAAGAGGCCTAGGCCTGTTTGGGGTGCGCTAAACACGAAAGAATGAAGGGAAAAGAGGCGTAGGCCTCCCTCCGTGTTGGGTTGTGCTATGCGAGAGAGAAGGCTCGACTGTGAAGCCTAATGCTGGAGTGCTGGGCTCTGCGGTCCTTTACTTCTTTTTTTTTTCTTCTTGTAAGCTACCTTCTAAATATTTTTTCTTCGCACTTTTCGTATGTACTTTGAGGCATTTTCCTCGCAAAAGTGATGAGTATCATCTACCTTTATACCGTCAAGGTGGTTCTTTCAGCAAGATGGGCTACTTCAAGGCTGCACATGTCAAGATGAATTTCGACGAGTTGTTTCGAGATTTTCTTGAGACGTACAAGTATGCGATTTCGTCAGGGGCTCGCGTCAAGAAGGTGAAGGATGATAGCGACTATAAACAGTGCGGTGAGGGTGCCACTGCTACGAAGAGGGCTATCAAATTCCATCCGCATTACTTCGTGTTGGGATTTACTTTTCCCATTCTGCGTCTTTTCCAGGAGGAGATTTGCTTTATGAAATACGCGACTGCTCAGCGTTCCCCGAATGCAGTTCATACGATGATGGGTTTTTCAAACTTGAGCAAGTTCTTTGATCTTGGCTTGACCATAAATGAGTTTTAGTACTTCTTTGAAATCGACCACAAGGAAGGCGTAGGCTAGTTGAGGTCTCGCCATAGACTGTTTGATACTTCCTGCAAAGGTGATCACGAGTGGGCGAGAGATACCTTGGAGGTGACTGGAGAGTAGGAGTCTGACACATCTCCTGAGCTATGTGTCCCGACTACCTTTATCAGTGGTAAATGAACTACTTTATTCCTAGCCTACTTGAATTTTTGTTGAGCTGCTCCATGACTTCAGTTTACTGATTGGCCTTTTTAGTTTGTGTAGATTCAGAATTTGGCTCAACTCCAAGAACTTCAGCGTATATGAAGAAAGTGCACATTGCCTTGGGCATTCCTGCTAAGTACCATGAGTGGCGCTGGCTACTCAATCATCTTTATCAGGAGAAAGGCGGGCTACCTCCGAAGGAAGAGATATAGCGAATAAAGGATGAGATGTTTGCTCGTCTAATCACTACTGTAGAGCCTACTGCCAATGTGGGTGGAAAGAAAAGATCTTCTTCACCTACTTGTGAACTTTCAGCCAAGAAGAAGTCAAAGACTTCTTCTACTGCTCATAAAGACTCGTCTACTGCTGAAAAGTTTGTCATCGATCTGACCTCTCCCAAGAGACAAAAAGGACCGTTAAGTCAAAGTCTGTGAAACCTGCTCCTCTAAAGGTAGCCACGACCATTGCTGAAATGATTGCCCAACAAAAAGGTTTGGTGATGCCCTTGGTGTCTAGGTTTATGTTGAAATACACATCGGGAGCTAAGTCCAGTTTGGTTCTGTAGAAGCTCGCTGCTTTGAAGAGCGTGAAGGTAGATTATGCTGCTAAAGTGGTACTTGGGTCTTCTCCTCCTTCTGTTGTGACTAATTCATCTGTTGAGAAAAGGAAGTCAGCTCGCATGGGCAGTTATGAGAGATCCACTGAGTCTAAGGCCAGGGAGTTTCCTAAGGTTTATAGGCTGTTGAATGCTGACCTGCTTGAAGACGTTGATTTATGCGCCAAATTCGTTGACAGTGTTGGGAAAGTTTTCGTCTGCTCAGACTCTTTTGTGAAACATATTGCCAACTCGATGAGGTCCTCTTTGCTTGCTACAATGCTTAAGACTTTAATCCTGGCAGCTGAGTCTATACGCGTTGTTCAAGATGCTATCAAGTGTGCTAAGGAGGCCGAAGTGCTGTTAATGGCTGAGCTTCGCCCGGCTGCCGAAAAGATAAAGAATATCGAATCTGAACTCGCCGTTTTGAAGGGGTCTAATGTCTCTGCCCCCACTTATGTGTAGCTGGAAACCGCTCATCAGGAAGTCATCCACTTAAAACCTAAGCTTAGTGAGACTCGAGCAATGTGTGAAAAGTTTAGAGAAAGAAGTCAGTCGTGTCTTCACTGGTGGTTCAAGGCCCCTAAGCTTCAATTCGGAATTGCGATCTGCTTGATTTGCCAACGAGAGGCAGGTTGTCTTCATGCTGTTGAAATGTCTCTCTGACGGAAGTTGCCCTGTAGCTTAAGTGCAAGGAATTGGATCTTCACGGTGCTTTGTTGCTAGCGAAGAACCTGCAAAGGAGTGTGTATGCTGCGGATTCTCACATGGGTTGTTGAGGAAAATGTGGGCAGCTGCCCATGATCAATTCATTCACAAACTGGCACTTGCTTCTTGTCGGCTTTTCTACAAGCCTGGCTATCTAGGACCCTCTTTAGGGTAGGCCGTCGGATTCTGAGTTTCTGCGAATACGGGCCTCGAGGACTTATCATTTTTCTAATTGATTGCTTGACTCTCCTTCAAGGCTCCCTTGGTGAGCCGTGATGCGAGAATTATACGCACACAAATTAAACCCTCTTTTGTCAATTGTAGTGAAGTGTATAAGTAGGGATCGTTCTGGACCGGGGATTAGGAGGGATTGTTAATCACTTGGATTTGACTTAAAAACGTAAAAATACAATATAAAACAATATTTAATGCTCAAAGAATGCAAAACTAAAAATAAGAAAGATTAAGACTAAAACTTAAACAAAATAAGGGGGGATTGGATTTGGACGAATTTACTAAAATAAATACTTGGAAACAAAACAAATTGTGAATATGGATTTGACGGAAATGAATGGATGGGAAGCTAGCTAAGGGGTTCATCTCCACACATGTTATACTTGCATACAAAACGATTTCTAATTACTTTTCAATAAACCATGAATTCTCAACGCCCCGGGTTAATTAGGTCCGCTTAAATTAACCGTCAAGTTTTCCTTAAGTTAATGAATTGGATGATTGCATACGACAATCCAAAGCATTCCTCACAAGTTCCCTACATGAATTGCATAATAGAGATACAAGCAAGAATCATTAAGCATCATGAAAACTATAAGTGTTGACGAGGCATTCGTTACTATGATTGCATGAAACTTATGCCAAGAATATGTTTAACGCGATTGTTTATAAGCAACCTCCACTACTTGTGAATATAAGTTCGTAACTATTAGGTGAAACTCACTTATATTCTAGCGTCATATTCATGCATGAAAATTAAGTGTGCACTCTCAATAAACATACATAAATAAGTTATCAATCAAACAGTTAAACAAATTGAATCCACAACTTATGAAACGTAATTAAAAGTAATCAAATCATATTACAAACATAAACATAGTTTCGAATCACCCCCTAGCTAAAGGGGGTTTATTTCCTCATAACTTTGAAATCAAAGAAACACCTAAACATTCCAACAACTCAAAACTTTGAATTGTATGAACGTTTAAGCACTCTTTTCTTCCATTTCTCATACGTACAAAACAAAGAGAATTAAAATGAAACTTTGAAATCAAAGAAACACCTAAACATTCCAACAACTCAAAACTTGAATTGTATGAACGTTTAGGCACTCTTCTCTTCCTCGTTGTTGTAGCACAAGGTTTAAGGATAGGTTGGTTGGGGGGATGGAAGTGTTGGGGAATTATGGAAATGGATGAGGATTGGTGGAAATGGAAGATGGTTTTTGGATTCTAAGGGAGAGAGGAATGTGTTTGTGGTGTGTTGTTGTGTTGTGAATGAGATGATCTGAATGAATGGGAATGCAAGGGTATTTATAGGAGGAGTGGAGGGAACATATGGATGTTTGTTTAAGCATTTGTGTGAAGGAATGATGAAGAATTGCATGTGGAATTAAAGAATGAGTGGTGGTGTAATGATGAAGTGAATGCATGTGGAATTAAAGAGGGAGAATGTGGTGAAATGATGAAGTAGGAAGGTGGAAATGCATGTGAGATGTTGGAAAGGAAATGGGAATATGAGTAGGGTCATGGCAATGGGAGTTATTTTTGTTGGTGTAAATGTGCCATGGTTGCAATGATGAAGAATAAAGGGTGCATGTGGGGTGGAATTGAATGAATGCAAAGTGAATGAATAATGAAATGAGTTAAAGAGGGAGAATGTGGTGAAATGATGAAGTAGGAAGGTGGAAATGCATGTGACTTGTTTGTGGAATAAAGAATGAATGGTGGAATGATGAAGAGTTGCATAAAGAATGCATGTAGGGTTAGCTAGGTTGGCTTTGTTTGGGTGCATGTGTGTTAATGGTGGTTTTGCATGTGAATTGATGGATTGTTTTTGATGGAATGGATGGTTCTTTGCATGGCTTTTGAAGTGATTGTGGGCTTTGGAATTGGAAGGAAATGCATGGCCTTGGGGTTGGTTTAAGAGAGAATGGGCTAGGCCCTTTGTTTTATGTCCAAAATGAATACAAGGCCTTCAAATTCGTCCAACACTTTGGCTCCAATCATATGCTATCCATTCCAAGCCCAATTTTGCTCCAAAATGCTCCAAAATGCATCTTTTGCTTCCTTAGCCATATGAACCTAAAAACACACGAAAATGGCTTAAACTACTAAAACAACTATGAATTAACAACATAGATGCACGAAAACAAGCTAAGTAAGTCGCCTAAATATGCTCCTATCAAACTCCCCCACACTTATCTTTTGCTAGTCCTCGAGCAAAACAGAATAAAAACAAATAAACAAAACGACACTAAACACGTAAAACACAACCTACACCTTCCAACAATCGTTTCAGGGATTTTCAATGCACATGACAAGTTAAAAATTATTATTCCCACAGAATTTAGCCATCTTTACACTTAAGTACATTCTTAATCATAGTCACCACATACTAGTTCACAATTAAGCATTTAAAACCATGTTTGAATGTAGTAACATGCCTTAGAGAATTTTCTCAATTCCTTACAAGATATGCACTCAATTTTCACTCAGATTTTCTAACTACACACCCTAATCTAGTCATATGTGAGAAGATTGATGTAAACATGAAAACGAACACTCACATATATGTATCACAAAGAACGCACTTCTGGAGTTAATAAGCATGTTTAGATACTGATCTCATGAATGGAATGCTACGATTAGAGCGCAGAACCAGTGAACCATATGCTCAACCAATTCAACGCCACAGTGGAAACAATAACACTCAAGATGGAAGTCAACGGGGGTAATGGGGTGTCGGGGCGTGTGTATAAAAGAAGGGGAAAAGGATAAACAAACAGTCTTAAACAATAGTGAGCAAAAGTATTGAATCGGCACTTTAGAAGTCCCTTAGAACGCAGAAGTCAATTTGAACACCCAGGGAAAGTCACACAAAACTTAGGGCCCATATTCACTTTTTGGACCGTTCTTCTTCACCATAACGCTTCGTGAGTTCATTCTTACTTATTTTTCCTCCTTTTTTTTTTTTTTTTTTTTTTTTCTTCTTCTTCTTCTTTTGAATCTCAAAACATAATATAAACGTAAGAAAAAACTTTTACTACTTCCCCACACTCATTTTCTTGCATAATGTAACTCAAAAGGAATTCATTTAAGTCATGCTCACTATCTTTTAAGAACAAGGGTAAGGACGGTCATATTCTAGGTTAGGTGAGATAATGTGGGTTAACAAAGAACATGGGCTAACATGGCTCAACGGGGGTAAAACTTACAACATATACGAAACATGGGAAGTGAGGCTATTTGGCTATGGTGGCAACTACACAACTTCATCTTGATATATGTTATGCAAATCAATAACATGCTTTGAATGAAATGGGCATGAGTTCTAGCATTTGGAACTATATGATGAAACGCCTTCTAAGTAGTAACCAAGCAAAGAATAATGAGATCATGCAACAACTTTAGAAAACAAGAAATCACAGATTATACTCTCCAAAGAACGTTATGGGCTCAAGTCTCTCAGGGTTGTAGCGTTTGTTTGAGTTCCTTCCTTCAAGCATGTTACATAACTAATTTTTTTCTTTTATGATTGCATGTGAAGTCATACATTATAACCATAACCAAGCATATACCAAGAGTAAATCAAACTTTTCTCCATGTTTATAACTCTTTTTAACAGTCATGCAATTAGAAACCAAATCCTTATCATTGTGTTGGAAGGTGACCTACGACACAAAAACGACTTAAAACACTCTTTTTAGGCTTTTCAAAACATGTTTTTCAAATTTTTATGTGATTTTTGAATTTTTAAGTCAAAACACACTAAACACACTTAAAAACAGCAAGAAACAACATTTGAAGTTATGGTGGATAAAACCCTACGAATTTGCATTAAAACACTTTAGTAACTACCCCCACACTTAAATCAAACATTGTCCTCAATGTTAAAAACCACACTAAACACAAACAAACATATAAACAGCAATTAAACATACTAAACATGGCAGAATGTATCTAACAAAGAGAAGAGTTTAGAGATGCAAATCTGGTTATGGAGTGTTCGTTCCATCTTCTCCTTAGTGATTGCAGTGAGGCTTGGATCTTTGTGATTCCACAGGCTTACTCTTGAACTGCGCTGCTCCCATCGTTGATTTTCCTTTGTGCTACTCTTGAACTGGGCAGCAGATTTCTTTGGTCTCCCCCGAAGGTCTGAGCTTCCTCCTCTTATCTGTTTCTTTGTTCAATCTCTCCAATTCGTATTGAAGAGGGTTAGAGGATAGCTCAGCAAAGCTAGGTAAGCAACCAGGGAATAGAGTCCAGATAGACTCCAAGTGCCGGCTGATTGCTTCTTTCACTTTGCCATGCAAGTAATATCAAGGACAAAGGAAAAGACAGGGAAAGAGCATGATATGAGATACCTTTGCTTTCGCCCCTTGATGATATGAGATACCCTTTGCTTTTCGAAGAGGCAGCGAATGAATCCACATGTTTTGATCCACCGTTTCCTCTTCCTCATTCGTACTGCAGCATTTGGTATCTTCTTTGGGGATCATCCATGTTTGAAAGTGTGTTCTCAAAAGAAGGAGAAATCTCAGAGGTGAGGAAGAGTTGGGCATTTTCTTCAGTTCTGTCTTGCCATAAAATATGAAGGTCGACATATATAGGGAATTCAATAGCAAGTGGTGGTACTGTTCTTTTACCGTTGTCGACAAACATTTTGATCCCGCAAATCCGGCTTTTTGGAATAGTGATGACTCTTCGATCTTTGAAGACGTCTCTTCGATCTTTGAAGACGCCTCTTCGATAAAGCTGCACGCGTTTTCTGAAAAGCAGATAAAGCGTCACCGAACTTTGCGCTTGTCGGCTAAAGACGTGTAGTTGCGATGATGGCCTCCACGTGTTGAACGCGTTTTCTGAAAAGCCGCATGAACTTTCGGCTTTTTGAATTGGTGGACGCGTTGCCTTGGCTTTTTATAGAGCTATTGATCACCGCCAACTTACACACTCTGAAGATTTGCCATTCTTGAAACTCGTCTCCGGCCCTTTGAAAATCTACTCCGTCCACCCCTTCTCTTTTAACTTCGTGAACAATGGCTAGCTCATCCAACCCATCGAACCTTTGCTTAGATTTGAGTCTAAGCAGTGATCCGGTCGCATCTCGTCAGGGTAAGGTATGGTGCCCGTCTTTCTTATCTTCCCATGGCCCTCTTACAGATGAGGACTCTGTGATGACGGATCCCACAACGGCTACGATAGTGGCTCGGAACCTCCTCACTCCCAAAGACAGTCAGCTACTTTCAGGACGGTCCGATGAGTTGGCCGTTCAAGAATCCCTGGCTCTGAGTGTTCAGTGCGCTGGCTCTGTGTCCAACATGGGCCAACGCCTTCTTGCTCGCTCCCGTCAGGTTGAATCCTTGATGGCGGAGGTGGAGAGTCTTAAGCAGGAGATCAAACAGCTTAAGTACGAGAACCGAAGTTTGCACGTGCTTGCCAACAATTATTCGTCAGGCATGAAGAGGAAACTTGACGAGCTTGATGACCGTCAAAGGCTTGCAGCTTTCTTCCAGAGGCACCTCTTTCCTGGGTCATCCAGCGTTCCACCAAGGTTTGGGGCCTTGAATGATCTATCTTTGGTGCCGACCGCTCCGATGCCTTCCTTCTCCGATGCCTCTTGCTCCAATGCCTTCTTCTCCGAGACCTCCTGTTCCGATGCCTCCTATGCCTCCGAGAGTGTTGCCACGTAGTGGGGCCTCACGTACACAACCTTTGTAAAGGCTCCATCTTTCTGCCATGTTTAGATACAATTGTAATTTATCGAAAAAAAAAATCAATGAACAAGCAATGTTTTATTTACTGTATTGGGTTGCCTCCTAAGTAGCGCTTGCTTTAACGTCGTTCAGCCGGACGATGCTCCCTTTTCTCACTTAGGACCCATGACGTGGAATTTATCTTGAATGGCGGGTGATACTTGAGATGATCCGGTAATGGTTTAAATTCTAGAATGGGTGCCTGGATCATTAACAACATATTAGTATAAAGAAAATTGAAATTCGGGGAGGCGGCTTACCTGTGTGCTCCGACAAGAACTCAATGACAAACACCACTCCCTTGAAAGTTTCAGGGATATTGGACTTGGCCAGATTGCATGTGATGGTTATGACTTGTCCAATGTCGTCAAATTCAACTTCTTTGGGATTGTTTGCCTCCAGAACATCCTCTTTGACGAATTCTTGATATTCCATACTTTGCACTTTTGGAACGGCTTCCAAGATGTCTTTCTCACCTTCTCTTCTTCCTTGGAATTCAGAAACCTGCAAGGAATAGGGACATTCAGTGGAACGGGGTTAGCAATAATTAACTTTGGAACAACCTTACCTAAATTGGATGGCGTAAGAGCAATAGGTGCCTGCGGCGAAGGTGTTTCCACCCTTGCCATAGGTTGCGTGTGTTCCTCTTCCTCATTTAGCAGCTCATCATCTTCCTTGTAATTTGATTTAAGGTCCGTTCCAACCTCCATAGCATTTCCCAAAGTGATAGCATTATGGATTTCAAAATCTTCCTTCGCGTTTTTCAATAGTTGAGTTGGAGAGTTCACTTTGCTCTTGAATTTGTTTCATGAACCCCATAATCTGCTCAATTTGCTCCTCCAATTTACCCAACTTCTTGTCTTGATTTTGTTCGTCCTTGTTTGAGTTTGGACTTCCTGCGTCAAAGTAGTAAGTAATTGAAAAATCGTATCATTATCACTTGAATTACTTACATTGCTTTGGGCAGGTTGTGGTGGCTGCATAGGTGTCGTATAGAACTCCTCATATGGTTGCCAATATTCTCCTTGTTGAGCCTCATCGACTTGGTTTTGTGAACCCTGCACCAAACAAAGTAATTCATTAAGCTTTTGATTATAATCTATTGACGAACTTGAGTTTGGTTGGGCATATTGAGTATGAGGTTGTGGTGGATGCATAAACGTTGAATAGAACTCCTCATAAGGCTGCCAATATCCTTCTTGTTGAATATGTTGAGGTTCCCACCACATAGAGTTTGAATGATCACTCCAATCCAAATTGTAATTATTGGAAAACACTGTCGTTCCTGATTGATTATGATCAAATGTACCCACTCTTTGCATTTGGTACTCTTCCATAAGCTGTGACAAAAGGGAAGCACTATCAAGTGCCATGTCTTGCGTATAAAATCAACAAAATAAAACTAAAAATATATACACACAAACGAAAATAAAACATCCAAGAGATTAGCAAGTTGCTAATCCCCGCAACGGCGCCAAAATTTGATGCGAGAATTATACGCACACAAATTAAACCCTCTTTTTGTCATTGTAGTGAAGTGTATAAGTAGGGATCGTTCTGGACCGGGGATTAGGAGGGAT